>CAUYPK010161088.1:0-35998 GCA_963574355.1 Loris lydekkerianus | reverse complement strand
AAATGCTCATCATCCTTAATCATCAGAGAAATGCAAATCAAAACTACTTTGAGATATCATCTAACTCCAGTAAGATTAGGCCATATCACAAAATCCCAAGACCAGAGATGTTGGCGTGGATGTGGAGAAAAGGGAACACTTCTACACTGCTGGTAGGAATGCAAATTAATACATTCCTTTTGGAAAGATGTTTGGAGAACACTTAGAGATCTAAAAATAGACCTGCCATTCAATCCTATAATCCTCTACTCGGCATATACCCAGAAGACCAAAAATCACATTATAACAAAGATATTTGTACCAGAATATTTATTGCAGCCCAATTCATAATTGGTAAATCATGGAAAAAGCCCAAGTGCCCATCGACCCATGAATGGATCAATAAATTGTGGTATATGTACACCATGGAATATTATGCAGCCTTAAAGACAGATGGAGACTTTACCTCTTTCATGTTTACGTGGATGGAGCTGGAAAATATTCTTCTTAGCAAAGTATCTCAAGAATGGAAGAAAAAGTATCCAATGTACTCAGCCCTACTATGAAACTAATTTATAGCTTTCATATGAAAGCAATAACCCTATTACAGAGCAAGAATATGGGGAAAGAGGCAAGAGAGGGAAGAGGAGGGGGGAGGATAGAGGGAGGGTAATTGGAGGGACCACACCTACGGTGCATCTTAGAAGGGTACAGGTGAAACTTACTAAATGCAGAATATAAATGTCTGAACACAATAACTAAGAAAATGCCATTAAAGCTGTTAACCAGTGTGATGAAAATATTTCAAATTGTATATAAAATCAGCACATTGTACCCCATGATTGCATTAATGTATACAGCTATGATTTAATAATAAAAAAAGAAAAGAAAAAGAATAAATACCAAACCAGTCAAAAAAAGAAAGAAAGAAAAGAAATAGCCTCTTCATTCTGAGAAATCAATAGTTATTCAGAATACACAAAGTTTATGGGAACAGTGGACAGAGCTGATCAGTACTATGGATATTACAAATTTACAAGGAGGTCCTACAAATGGTGGAAATAACTGTTCCTCTGATTGATGGAAGTTGCAGGTGCAAACAACCACAATCCTTCACTCATAAGGAGGGGAGTGGAGAAAAAGTATAGACCTACCTTTCTCACAGGAGAAACCTCACCACTCAGCTTGGGGAAATGTGAGGAATAAAAAGTCGAGAAAGAGGGGAAGACCATCATCTTCTGACACTGAGGAAAGCCTAAATGGCAAGGTGCATTTTACAATGCAAAACAAAACAAAACATCAAAAAGGACTGCACAGTTTGCAGGAGAAGAAACGGGAAAGATGAAAGGAGAGAAACCATTTTCTACTTGGAGACATGCAAGAGGAAGCCTGGACTGTGTCCTGGAGATGGCTTCAAAAAGTATCACACTCAAAAAAGGCATGAACAAAAATTAACAAAGACACCTAAATTACTTTATGTAACCTTGAGGTTAGTTCATATTTATGTTTTTCTCTTTTAGAACTGTAGTATAATTACAAGTAATCTACCAACCTTGTTCCCTCCCAAAATAAGTAAGAGTTGGGGAGTATGTGGGTGGCAGAAAAATTGGATTAGAATTAATTTGCCTCACTACCGTAACCTTTCTATCATCTACATGTATTCCAGAATATCATGTTGTATAGCTTCAATACAATAAATAAAATTTATTTTTAAAAAATAAGAGAATAAATACATTTAAGTTGTTTGGGTAGGGAAGGGAATGTTAGGCAAAGGAGGAGCAGAAATTTGGAGAATGATGGATATGTCATTATCTGAATTGTGATCATGGTTTCCCAGATGTGCATTTATGTCCAAACTCATCAAACTGCATGCTTTAAATAGGGGCCATTTATTTTTTATCAGCAGTTATACCTCAATAAAGTTAAAAATTTTTTTTAAAGACTCCTAGATACAAAACTATAAAACATTATTGGAATGATATGCTAAGATATTATATAACTTTGAATTAGAAAACTCAATATTCTGAGGATTTTAATTTTCTCCAAATTGACTATAAAAACATTATAATTCAATCAAAATTCTTGTTTAATAATTTCACAGGTTCATTCTAAAATATAGACAGATATACAAAGAGCAAAGAATTCACAAGACAAGCTTGCAGAAAAAGTGAAAGAACTTACTCTACCCATATCACAGCTTATCATAAAACCACAGTGATCAAAACAGTAAGACACTGGCATTGGGATAGACAAACTAGGGACTAAGAGTCCAGAGACAGATGCTTCCACATGTGAATGTTTAATTTATGACAAAGACAGGAAAGGCTGATCATTTAATAAACGAAACTGAACAAACTAGATATCCATGTAAAATGTATTCCCCCTAATTCATACCATAAACAAATACTAGATATTAGATATTAGATCTTGATGTGAAAGGTAAAACCCTAAGCTTAAGACAGCGTGGAGAATATCTTACTTATCTAAGGATAGGGAATAATTTCTTAAGCATGTTAATAAAAAGCACTAACCACAAAAGAGAAGATGGAAAATTGATCTAGATTAAAATTTAACAGCAGACCCATTAAGAGAGTTTTTTTTGGTCTTTTTTTTTTTTTTTTTTTTTTTTTTTAGAAATAGTATCAATTTTTTGCCCTCAGTAGAATGTCATGGTATAATAGCTAACAGCAACCTTAAGCACTTTGGCTCATGTGATCCTCTTGCCTCAGCTTTTCATTTTTCAATAGATGTGAGGGTTTTGTTTGTTTGTTTTTGTTGCAGTTTGGCAGTGGCCAGATTTGAACCCGCTACCCTCAGTATATGGGGCCAGCGCCCTACTCACTGAGCCACAGGCGCCGCCCATTTTTCAATAGAGATGGGATCTCCTTCTTGCTCAGGCTGGTCTCGAACTCCTGAGCTCAAGCAATCCACCCTCCTCAACCTCCCAGAGTGCCAGGATTACAGGTGTGAGCCACCACACCCAGCCAAGTTTGAAAGAAGTAAAGAAACAAGCTGTGAAAAAGGAAAAATATTTATAATACATATAACTGACAAAGTACTCATATAGAAAATATATAAAGAGCTCCTATAAAATAATAACTAAAACAGAAGCAACATAATAGAAAAGATGCAAACTAGCATTTCAGAAAATATTCAATAGCCTACAAACATATGAAAAGATGTCTCTCATTACTAGTAATCATGAAATGCTAAGGAGAAATCATAAAGCAATAACATAAATACCTGTTATAATGGCTATTATCAAAAGGCCTGATAATAGCGAGTGTTGAAAAAGATGAAAAACAACATGAATTCTCATATAGTTACTGAGAGTAACTACCTCGGAAACCTATTTATTGTAATCTATCAAATTTGCAGTCACCTTGTAATTGCAGTGCAGGTAACATACCATCAGAAATGCATGTACATGCACACTAAAATATTCAATAAAATTAGGCATAGCAATATTATTCATGATAGCCTAAAACATGAAATAATCAAATATCTATCATAGAATGTTTAAATATATTGCAGGATATCTATACAATGGAATACTAAAGAGCAAGAAAAATGAACAAAATGGAAGAACCTGACACACATCCGTAAGTATCACAATAATGATTAGCAAAAGAAGTCAGATGCACAGCACATCCTACGTGATCCTATTTATACAGGAAATGTAAAATGGAAAATTAATCTACAAGGTTAAAAGCCAAAACACTGACAGGGAGGAGTTAGTTAGAGGAATAATCAGGAGGAGGCTTCTTGGGTATGGGTAATATTTTATTTCTAGATCATTTTCACCTTCTGATAATTCATCGAGCTATACTCTGATACATGAAACTTTCCATATGTACATTATGCCTCCAAATTTTAAAAATTAAACATAAGAATAAAAACGAAGACAAAGCTTTATCAGTTTTCCCTTTTAAGTAACAGTTACAGTCTAGAATTTGTAAGAATTTAGCATCTTAGGAATGTCAAAAACAATTTTTTTGAACAATTATGAGAAGAGCCAGAACATCATGTTAGTAAAAGCTACATTCTTAAATATTCACATTCAGCACTTGTTTAGAAAATATATAAAATAGACAATGGCACAGACTCATTGCTATGTAAACCACTGCAATTAACAAAGAAGCCTAGCAATTTGCTACTCTCAGAAAAGACCTTTTGTGAACTTGGAGATGTTTCAGAAACTTTAGACTAGTACAATTTAACCTGAAGGTGCTATTGGTATGCCTGCAAAAAATCTAGCACTTTATATAGAAAAAGAAGTATCCCACAACACATTAGATGCCGTATCATCACACACTAACTGCCAAGATTTTTTTGTCTACTGCAACAGACACCTTTCTAGGGCTCTTCAAAAAGAAATTAGCATAAAAACACAGAAGAAAGATGTATTATATAGCCTGATGTATTAAAGATGTATTATATAGCCCGATGTTTATTCATACTTTTGAAAAGGGCAAATTTCACTACAAGATGAGCAGTAATGAATTAATCTCATTAAAAAAAGAGAATATACCCATCGCTTAGCACATGCAGCCAATAAATTCAAACTTCAAAACAAACTCAGCATATCTGTGTAAGGAACTGTGACCACAATTACCAATGGCAGAAAAATTACCTGTTTTTCTAGGAAATTTTCAATTTGAGCAAAATATCTTAAGGAAAAAATCCTGCTAACTTTCCTTATCTTGAACAAAACAAAAGGCATTATGGAAAACAAATAAATACACATTGCTTCTGAAGTTGACAATTGTCTACAGAGAATTTCTAGAGAGATCTTTCTCCTAAAAAACAAAACCAATGATATTAAGAAATGGACTCTATATGCACTTTATTTTTAACACTAATTCCACCAAGGATAGTGAATGGATGAAAATAAATCACTGAAAAATGAGTGTTAACAACCCATGTGAGATAATGGAACTTGGGAATTAGGTGTATTTTCAACTGTCACCATATCAAACAAAAACAGAGAGCAAGGAGGGCTTTGTAGCAATTGTCATTAGACACTTATGGAAAATGACCTGAAAACATCTAATGGAAAGTCCTACACAGGACTTTCTACTACAAAAGCACTACGAAAAGCATTCTGAATTCTTCAAATATCACTTAATAAATACTACAGAAGAATCGTTGAGTCAATAAAATTTAAATTATCTTTTCAATATCCACAATAAAAGACTAAAAATTAAAGCAAATGTTAACTCTATGTCGAATATAGTACCACTGTGATATTTCAAAATTATATGCCTAAGATTCATGAACATTTTATGTAAGAAGTACAAGAACATATTTTAGACAAAATGGCATATATCATCCAAAAAGTTAAACTCTACTAAACTGTACTGTGATTATAACCCAACCAGCCACCATCCTACTCCCACATATGATATAAAGCTTTTTTTTTTTTCAAGATAGAGTCTCAAGCTGTGGCCCTGCGTAGAGTGCTGTGACATCACAGCTCACAGCAACCTCAAACTCTTGGGCTGAAGCGATTCTCTTGCCTCAGCCTCCCAAGTACAAGCGCCCACCACAACAGCCAGCTATTTTTTGTTGGTTTTTTTTTTTTTCCTGGTTGCAGTTGTCATTGTTGTTTTAGCTGGCCCAGGCCAGGTTCAAACCCACCAGCCTCGGTATATGTGGCCTGCACCCTACCCACTGAGCTACGGATGCCACAGACAAAACTTTTTATAAAAGAAGATTTCTCACCGCTTCTTGTTTCTGTACTTCATTAAGTTTTTCCGTCAATTCTTCCAAAGCCTTTTTTGTTTCAGCATCAGACCTACACAAAGGTTTTAAGTTGAATATTTGAGAAAACACACGAAATTAGTTAAAATTTACAATGTAACTATGTTATCCCATAATACTCTAATGAAGTGGTTCTCAAACATTACTGAACATATGAAACATCTGCAGGGCTTGTTAAAACTCAGACTGCTAGACTCCACCCCCAAAATTTTTGAATCAGCAAATCTTGGGATAAGGCCCACGAATGTGCATTTCACAAATTCCTAGGTGGGTGATGATGGCAGTCCAGGGACCAAACTTTGAAAACTGCGGCTATATGGTAATATCACCCTCAATCAATAAACATGCTATAATACCTCTATTTTTCATTAAGAAGAAAGGAAAAGAGGGAAGGAGGCAGAACAAAACTCTTGACTCACACCTTTTCTTCTAGCAATTTGTAATTAAATTATATTGGTGTGCTGTATAAATTCTAGCCTCACTAATTTATCTCCTATTACCTTTTCCCCCCATCAAATTTATAACATACATGATAAACAAATAGCACAAAAAGACTTAAACAAAAAAGATGGAGCTGGAACATATTCTTCTTACTAAAGTATCCCAAGAATGGAACAAAAAGTATCCAATGTACTCAGCTCTACTATGAAACTAATTTATGGCTTTCACATGAAAGCTATAACCCAGTTACAACCTAAAAATAGGGGGATGGGGGAAAGGGAGGGGAGGGAGGGGGATTGATGGGATTACACCTGCGGTGCATCTTACAAGGGTATATGTGAAACTTAGTAAATGTGGAATGTAAATGTCTTAGCACAATAACTAAGAAAATGCCAGGAAGGCTATGTTGACCAGAGTGATGAAAATGTGTCAAACGGTCTATGAAACCAGTGTATGGTGCCCCATGATCACATTAATGTACACAGCTATGATTTAATTAAAAAAAAAAAGAAAGAAAGAAAAAGAAAAAGCCTTTTCTGTCTCACATGTTCTGACCTCTAGCTCCATTTTCCTCTAGCAACCATGTAAAACCATTTCCATTCTTAATTTGTTTGCTGGATACTTTCATAATCTTCAGCTACAGACGTGTTTTTATTGACTCCTCTTTCGAAATACTGAGCTACTTTCCAATTAATTTTTTTTTAGTTCTTCTAGGGTCACCCACATAATTTTACACAATATACATTATTTATATTAATACATCTCATAAATTATTCCATCATAGTCAAATTGATGTTTTTTGCTCACATTCTATCATGCTCAGATTTTAATCAGCTTCACATTTGGATCACAACATTTCCACACTTGTGGTTTTTCTAGGCTTTCTCGTTGTCTTTGGCCTTCTATTTTCCTCCCACTTCTTTCTAAATCGTCTATGAGCTAGTTACTCCATTCTTCTAGACTACATTCTTCACAAACAGAATTTACTTTCCGGCATTCGTTTAGAGTGAATGCTTCCTGGGCCTGCTACATGGCTGCCATTCTGGAGTCACTGTCACTGAATTCCTAGATTAGTTCACTATTTCTTACAATATGTATCTTTCTGTTGTTTTGGTTATAATCTTATTTTATTAATACTTGTATGTCCTTAACAGGTTACCATAAAAAGATAAATTTTCTAGGACTCTGAATCTCTGGAAATGCCTCTATTTTCACCTCTTTCTTGGCTTTTATGATCCCATGCTCACAAACAACCCTTTAAACTAATCAACTAAATCATTCTTGTAATTTCCCATGTATCCTCTTACAGGACAACTACTTCCTGAAACTCATGTTCTTAATGCTTAATTTATACCTTCCCCTGAAATGTGTAAAAGCTACATAATAAAACCATTCCTGAGAACTCACATATTAAATGTTAATGCCATTTTATTGGTTTTATCTACTTGTCAAAAAAAAAATCTAAGTATTAAATTAACTTAGCCTTAACAGTTTAAAAGATTAAAAGTATAGCTCAATAATATTGTTCACAATTCAGGAATTTAAATGCTTTATTAATAACCACTACATGTGAAAATTATTTTGAACCACAGTGTACTATAAGTGGTAAACAGCAGAGACTTTGAGGACGTATAACTTAGATTTGATTCTGATTCCACTACAGCCTTCCTGTTTGATTTCTGGCAAACTAAGTTATTTCATCTTTCTGTGCCCATTTCTTCATCCAAAAAATTGAGAAAATAACAACGACTACCTCATAGGGTTGTTGCAAGAGTTAACCTTAAATTTGCCTAGCATGAAATATTTAGGTTTAGCACCTGTAGCTCAGTGGTTAGGACGCTGGCCACATACATGGGGGCTGGCAGGTTCAAACCCCGCCCAGGCCTGCTAAACAACGACAACTACAACATAGCCAGCCATTGTGGTGGGCACCTGTAGTCCAGCTACTTGGGAGGCTGAGGCAAGAGAATCACTTAAGCCCAAGAGTTTGAGGTTGCTGTGAGCTGTGACACCAGTGAAACTCTGTCTCAAAAAAAAAGAAAAGAAAAAGAAATAAGTACTTAATTATTAGCTAATAAGTACTAGAAATAATAGTAGCAGAGTCTTTTATTATTGTTACTAAATCTCTTGCCTTCCTTTTCTGAAAGCAAGTAATTTAAGCAGACTATACATGATATCCACAGATTTAATATTTTTAGTTTTTGACTCTTTTCATTGCAGCAACACAGAATTGGTGTATAGTATGGTTTACATAGCTGGAATGTGGTAAACAAATTTTAATTCGGCTTTCTTATTCCCTAAGCTTGGCTGTACATAGATTATAACTCTTAAGAAGGTATAAAAATCTGTTTTTCTTTTTTAGAAAAATATAATCACCTAACACTGCCAATTATGAAAATGAACAGTGAAAAAGTTTTAAATTAACTGATAGGATGGGGAACATTCTAAAATTGATGTAATTGATAAACAGGGCAGATGTTAACACTGACTTTTAAAGATTTTAGCTAAAAACTAAAGTATGAGCTTCTACAATGGTTCATGTCCATTAACAAATTCAACACTATTTTTTTTCTGCAATTGCAAGGATCAGTCTCTGTCTGTCCCTCTCTCCAATGTACTTTTTTGTTTTTTGTCTGAAAGAGACTGGCAACATTATAATTTTTTTTTTCTTTTGACACAGAGTCTCACTTTATTGCCCTCAGTAGAGTGCCATGGTGTCATAGTCCACAGCAACCTCTAACTCTTGGACCCAAGCGATTGTCTTGCCACAACGCCCAGCTATTTTTAGAGATGAGGTCTCACTCTGGCTCAGGCTGGTCTCAAACCTGTGAGCTCAGGCAATCCATCTGCCTCAGCTTCCCAGAGTGCTAGGATTACAGGCATGAGCCACCGCACCCAGCCTTAGCATTACTATTTATAGTTATACTGCTAATTAACCTTCAACTATTTGTGTAGCACATAAGAAATAACACTGCTCCTATATATCTAATGTATTTTTAAAGCTACTTCTTTGCTAAGCTTTTACAATGCATCTTTCCATAATGTTAGCATTCCATTCTATGAAGTTAAATATTTTTAGAAATATGAAATTAATTTTTTTAACAGTGAGTCATTCACTTTACATTTGAAGTGTTCTATTAATACATTTTAAGATCTTAGTAAAAACACAACACTTTTTTCTAAATCTAAGTAAACACAATGATTACAGAAGCTAATTTATTCTCCTAATAATTTATACCCCCCATGAAAACCATCCTGCTTTTACCGGCTTCTTCTGGAAAGTTCCCTGTTGAAATCATCTCCAAGGCGAACTTGTTCACTGCTGAGATCTCGCAGGGACTGATGAAAAGCATGAAGCTAGTAAAGGAAAAACACAGTTATCCATTTTGGATGCTATTAAATTCTTCCCGGAAGATTTACTAAAGGTATGAATAAGATCTCGTTCTCTTGCAATAATGACCAAATTCTATAATCTTATTAAGAAAAAAAAAAAAAAAAAATGCCTATTCTGAAAGAAACCTTCTTTTTCAAAGAGAAGCAATTTTTAAAAGCTATAAATAGAATTAGCCATCACATTCTCTAGAGTGCAGCAATCCCACACTTTGTACATACTCTAGACAAGTCTACAAGCTTTTTCTGTAAAGGGCACAATAGCAAGTATTTCAGGCTTATATTCTGTGTCATCTCTGTCACAATTACTCAAATCTAACACTGTAGTACAAAAGTAGCTATAAACAAATAAGCACAGCTGAGTTGCCATAAAACTTTATTCTACCAGCCTATACACCTTCGTTTCCCAACCCCTGCAATAGATAAACTCTTGCCCCATGTACACCAAGAACCCAGTATGAGAAAGCATGGAATAGCCCCATTCATAATGAGAACGCTGGGAAAAAAACAAAGGGACACCACGAGTGGGACAGAAAGAAACAAACTTCAGTATATTCCTCCAGCAGGATCTCATAAGCATTGAAGATGAAATGATCAAAGCTACCCACACATGACTGAGGCTGAATGTCAAAAACACGACATTAAATAAAATAAGCAAATCACAAAAGATTGCAGTAGGATTCCCTTTATATAAAGTTTGAAGGCAGGCAACACCAAACAAGATATAAGCAGTAAATATACATTTTTAAAAACCAAAACAATGATAAATAAAAAAGTTAGCACAGTGGATAACCCTTGGAAAGTGCATAAAGAGGCCTGCAGGTGTGACCATTTTCTATTTCTTTGCCTGAGTGGGAGTTCCATTATGTTTATTCTCTCTTATTATTATACCTTTAATTGTAAGTATATATGATACATATGTATTTGTATGCTATAATTTATCATAAATCATACAGACTTGCAGTAACAACAAATTGGTTCAACAAATGCACATTGAGCAACTAATTAGTGTCAGCTACCAGGAAACAAGTGGCTCACATCTGGTAAAGGAGACAGATATGTAAACAAATCACAATTCTGTACCAAGAGCATTAAGAAAGTACACAATCAAGTAGAGCAAAGGGTCACCTTAAGAAAACAGAACTTTAAAAAGGGAAGAACAATAAAAAGAAGGGAGCGGAGTAGTACAATAAATGAATAGGACATTCACTTAGGATTTGCCTCCAACATTTCCCAAGTTGCAAACCAGAACCCTAGGATTTATCCTTGTTACCTCCTTTTCATTCATTGCTACCTTCCCCACATGGCTATCTACTCAAGACCTTTCAATTTTATCTACTGAATAGTTTTTTCATTCTATTCCATTCTCTCCAATTCTATTTTTCCCAATCCAAGTGACAAATGATTGACACCCAGAACACAGCATGTGTTCCAAATTGGCATGCTCACATTGACTCCATTTTCTATGATTCAGCCGGGTGAGCTTCTCAAAATAATTTTGTCAGCCCCTTAGAAGGATCTGCATGATCTCAGCCCTTTACACTTGTTTAGACATGTCGCCTTCTTTAAATTGTTCATAGGTGCTATTATCCCTTTTGCCAAGCTTTTTGTTCTGGTTGGAGTAACTCTTACTCAAACAGGCTTTCTTCTGAGATCTTACTCAGATCTCAGCTCAAACAACCTTTCTTCGGGAAGACATCCTTAACTGGGACAGGTCCCTCTTCTACACATTCCTATAGCCTTATGATTCTTTCCATCATAGCACGCATATCAAGTTCATAATTATGGGTATATTTATGTATTTGATTAACATCTAGCTCACTCTCCAGATTATAAATTCAATGATAAGGCAAGGTTTTTGTTCTTCATTGTTTCCAAATATAACCACTATCCCAATGACAGAGGCACTAACAGAATGAAAGAGTATATGAGTAATGTTAGGTTACTGTTTTCTGCTCTAATCATAAGTACATGTTAGCAAGTTTTATCTATCAAAAATAACATACTCAAGAAAAAGTTTCCACAAGTGTTTTCTAATGTATTTGGTTTGTTATCATTTTATCTTATGTACTAACAGGTGACAGCGACAGTAAATATACTGAATAAGCTTTGAACACCCAATCTCAAAACTACCAAAAGAAAAAAGGTCAAAGTCAGAAATCCTCTACCTCTTTTCTAATTAATTTAGCTACCCAAGATAACAAAAGAAAAAATTTCAGCTTGGCAGAGAACTTTAAAGAAAGAGGAAAAATATATATATTCATAGAACCAATACTTCAGAAATCTTCAGTGAATAGATAAGGTATAGAATTTCTTACTTAATAGAAAATGGCACCATCAATGATTCAATAACCAGAAAAATATTAATGGTAAAATAAATCAATGAGTTAATCACACAAGGATTAACTTATTGATACTAAAGTAAACTTAGCAAAATAGAAAGTAGCTGACTTAGCAGGACTTAGAGTAGAATGAGCACCTGAACAAGGAAAGAAACAAGGAAACATGACTTACTCACTTTTAAATGTTCTACGAAATACAATCCTATGTAACAAAATTCAAAATAAATGTATAAATTCATACATTGAAAATAAAATAGTCTACTTGGACAAGACTTAAATTCTTACAGAACCACAAAAGACTGCATATCAAAAACAATCTTAAACAAAAAGAACAAAACTAAAGGCAGCACACTTCCTGATTTCAAAACATTATAAATTGATGATAATCAAAACAGTATGGTACTAGAATAAAAATAGATGCATCAATCAATGTAATGAGACCAAAAAGCTAGAAACAAACACACATTTACAGCCAACTGATTTTTGACCAAGCTACCAGGAACATACATGGGAGAGAGGACAGTCTCTTCAATAAATGGTGTTGAGAAAACTGGGCATCCACATGCAGATGAAGGAAATTAGATACTTATTTTATACCGTATGAGAAAAACCAACTTAACATGTATTAAGGACTTAAATATAAAGCCTGAACCTGTAAAACTACTAAAAGGAAAAAAAGTCCAACTGACCATTCGATTGGTCAATCATTTCTTGGACACGGCTCCAAAAGTACAGGCAACAAAAGCAAAAATAGACAAATGGGATTACATCAAATTAAAAAACTTCTGCACAACAAAGGAAACAATTAACAAAGTGAAGAGACAACCCACAGAAGGGGAAAAAAATATTTGCAAACCACACATCTGACAAGGGGTTAATTCCAAATATGTAACAACAATCCGATAACAAGAAAACAACCCAACTTTAAAGTAAGCAAAGGATGTAAACAGACATTTCTCAAAAGACAAATGGTCAATAGATACAAGAAAAAATGCTCAGTATCATCAAACATTAGGGAAATCCAAATTAAAACCACTATCACCTCATGAATGTTAGAATGTCTTTTATCAAAAGATGAAAAATAAGCATTGGAGAGGATGCAGAGAAAAAAGAACTCTTGCACATTGGTGGTGGGAATGTAATTAAGTACAGCCATTATGGAAAACTATATGGAGGTTCTTCAAAAACTAAATATACAACTACCACATGACACAGAAATCCCATTTCTGGATATATACCCAAAGGTACTGAAATCAGTGTGTCAAAGAGACATCGGTAATCTGGTGTTCGTTGCAGCTTTATTCACAATAACCAAGATATGGAAACAACCTAATTATCCATAACAGATCAATAGATAAAAAAAAATGTAGTATATATACATAATAGAATTCTAAAGGGTGTCCCAAAAGTCACCCCAAAAGTTGCCATACGTAGGGAAAATGGGAAGTATAGATAAATGTACTTTTATTTACAAAATTTTACAAAGTATTTACAAAATAATCGAAGGTCATAAAATAAGGTCATTTCCTTAGTTTAAAAAAAAACTCAATGCAAAACTTCTGATGATTAAATTCTTGGTTAAAATATAGCCTTAAAGTTCAAGTGTTAGCCATTTATCTAGAAATGTAAGGAAACGATACATATAAATTACAGAATGGTACAAGGTACCTGGACCACATCATCAGTATCCCGAACAAATCGCACACCAGATCTGGATCTATCACGTTTAGTACCCTGTGGCTCTCCATAGTCCTTGAGAGGTGAGGTAGGTGGAAAACGATGGCTCTCTTTACAATGGAAAGAAAAGAGAGGGGATTAAAACATGCATGAGAAGCAGCAGACTAAAATTTTATTCTGTAGGTACACTTCATAGGTACCTGTAGGTATGTGTGGATATACATACACATGTGCCCTTAACCCCAAACCCAGACTATTCTCAAGTATTTTCCTGTGGCCATAAAGTTCCACAGAACTGACACTAATCTTTATCTTAAAGCAGATAAAATAACCTGAAAATGGAATATGTCAAAAGTTCCAATTTGCTATTCTTTCCAAAGAAGCAATATATTTGCATATGCAAAAGTAATAAATTGCTCAATAAAAAATTTGACTCTCTAATATGATACTAATAAAACAATATTTCAAATAAACTAATCTAAAATCTGAATAGTACATAAAAATAAAAACCTACTCACTACTAACAAAAAGTGATAGTGTCCAATTTTTCTTTTTTCTTTTTTGCAGTTTTTGGCCAGGGCTGGGTTTGAACCCAGCACCTCTGGTATATGGGGCTGGCACCCTACTCCTTTGAACCACAGGCGCCACCCGATAGTGTCCAATTTTTAATCATTATCATAATCAACCACAATATTAACAACATGAGGTACTGATGCTCAATCTTATCTGTATCACCTCCCTTAACTGCAGACTTTTCAATTCAAACATGAATCTCAGTGCTATAGAAAAATATAAGATTAGTTAAGGCAAACTATGTATTATAATCTTTGATCTAGTCAGTAAAATCTAGTTGGACATCAAAACTAACCTGGTCTTAAGAAGTATCATAGGATATTTCATAAGAAATTTGAAAAACAATTGTGCTAGATAAGACATCTAACACAGAAAGTATACCATATAGTAAATCTTATTTGTGTATTTGTTTTTAATATTTGGCAGCAGACAACTAAATCCAATTTTGTCAGGAAAAGTTCTGTTTGGTCTGCAGAGGCTAAGAAAAACAAAACTAATAAAACAACACAGACCTTTTACTATATTTCAAAATATGCACCATAAATTCCTTAATAACTCCATCAAATCTATTATGATGTTATATATGGATTGTATTTCTCCAAGTATTAAGTGCATTCAATATTTACTACAAAAATATTTTTAAAACAAAAAAGGGTATTCTAAACACTTGAAGCATTACCTGCCACAGGGCCACCATCAAGGTCACTTGCACTCAGACTTGTAACAGAAAGACTTCTCCCACCTGAGTTTCTTAATAAACGTTGACTTCGAAGTTGGTCTATTGATTGTTCCAAGCTTTCTTTTAACTAATTTAAAGAATATAATGAAGGAAGAATTATTCTTTTTAAAGAGCTTCCAAACACAAATAGATTTTAAAAGCTATTATCTGAAATGTCTGGGTTTCAAAAAGAATTTATAACAAAGTTTGAACTAAGTTATGTTAAGAAATTTTAAAAAATTAGTAAACATAAATATTTTAAGAATCAACAGTATCTTTCACTATCTATTTCATCTTCTGTTACCAGAATATGAAAGAGATGTCTAGTATCTAAAGGCTTACAAAGCCAGATTGCAATGTCTATTTGATGCATCACCCATGCAAACAAACATAGTAGGCTAAAAGGAAGGAAGAGAGTGTACTGTATGTATGCAATTACTTACTTACATTTAATAGGCCTGTGTATTTTTTGTCATGTCATAGATATATCATTTTAAAACTACTGAGATAATTTAAAGAAAGAGATTTGGTTTTGCTTCTAACAGGAAGTCAGGCTAGGGTCAACAGCAATCCAAAAATCACCTTAATCCAGTTAGAAACTGAAATCATTCAAAGATGGGCTTCTGTCCCCAGGAAGGCTTATCTATTTTCAATTTTTTTTTTTTTTTTTTTTTTTTTGAGGCAGAGTCTCACTTTCCTGTCCTGGTAGACTGTGGTGGTGTCATAGCTCACAGCAACCTCAAACTGTTGGGCTCAAGCAATCCTGTTGCCTCTGCCTCCCAAGTAGCTAGGACTACATTTGCCCTCCACAACGCCCGGCTATTTTGTAGACACACGGTCTCACTCTTGCTCAGGGTGGTCTCCAACTTCTCAGCTCAAGAAATCCACCCTGCCTTGGCCTCCCAGAGTGCTAGGAGTACAGGTGTGAGCCACAGTGCCCAGCCACTTCTTTTATTTTCAATTCACCGTTTCTCCCAAACTATTGCCCGCTGGGGTCTACAATTAAAATCGGAGGGTCCTGACCTCTAGTTTTTGTCTCCCATAGTCTCTTGAATTGATTAATAACCCTGATCCTACCCTCTCTGTTTTTAACTCACTTCTTCTGGAATCAGCGTAAAGGAAGAAAAAAGTCCCAAATATAAGACTTATTCTCTGGATTTCCTTTTTTTGGCAGATCCCGACTGCAAAATTCCTCACTGCCTTAGTAGTTCTCTGATGGATCCATGGTATTATTTTTTATATATTTTCATGTTTCCACTTATTCTCAGGAGAACTATTCCCAAATAATCTTATCTGTTAATGCTAAACATAGAACTTGTCAAGATCCTTTTTATGTGGGTTTGTTACCAAATCCTAAGCTGTAACTAAAAGCCAATGATTAAAATGAATCTTCACAGGGACATATGCTTCCTTCTACAAAAAAAAAAAAAAAAAACAAGGCCACCATGGAACATACAGAAAAATAGTGCATAAGAAGAGACACAAAACAAGGACCCTAAGATTAAGGATGAAAAAAAATGTTTAAAATTAATCATTTCAAGAATAAGATTAAAAGTATCTATTTGGCAACCTCATTTTAAAACTCTAAAAAATACACTTTAAGCCATTAAAGGATCAGATCAGAATAGGCTGATCTATGCAGTCCAAAAAATGAAACGTAAAAATAGATGAGTGAAGTATAGACTTTTAAATTACCGTATATACTTGAGTATAAGCCAACTTTTTCTGGCACAAAATTTGTGCCGAGTTTGGGTTTTTCGGCACAAATTTTGTGCCGAAAAAACTCGGCTTATACTCGAGTATATACGGTACTCCTCCACGCATTACGGCACAAACATGTTTCTCACTAAAGACATAAAACTAAAGTAACAGAATTTAAATCTACATCCAAAGTAGGATAACACAATAGGCACTGCACAAAATCTAATCATCATATATAAAACCACTTTGATAATTCATAAAATACAAAAACAAAGAGATAAGATATGAAGTCATAAAAATTGTTGTAGACTCTTTAGGATTGTAACTCCTAACTAGGTACAAAACAAAACAAAACAAAACAAAATTAAATAAAAACAAAATATTATAACCGGACATTGTGGCAGGCTCCTGTAGCCCCAGCTACTCAGCCCAGGAGTTGGAGGTTGATGTGAGCTGTGATGCCACAGCACTCTACCAAGGGTGACAGACTGAGACTCTGTCTCAAAAAATATATATATTAATAAAACTCAATTTAGCATTTATTTTCCATGATATGTGATACTATGTAGCTGACACTAAATCAAGTTCAACCTAGAGATATGTTACTAATGACAATGGTACAAATTCTTTCTAGCCTGAGATAACTATCTCACCACATTCTAAGTGAGGACTCCATTTTCCCCTACATTCCCCTCCCCAAAATCTGCAAAATGGTCTGATATAACAGATTTTCAGTGCAACTTTGCATCATTTACAAATTAGGCCTATTCTTCTACCTATACTTTTTTAATATTAGACTAAACAATTGAAGCATTACTATTATACACAGTATGAATACAAATAAAATTTGGGCCTGAAATTGAATGAAAACATTTGTTTATAGGGTAGTTTATCTATATCTTCAAGACATGCCATTGGACTAGGAAGTAAACTTGAGTAGGCTCCCTCTAGCCAAAGATGAAACAATTTGAGCATTAAGACAAACCCCAATGGACTATAACACAAAATATGTATACAACTGTAAGTTAACAGCAATACTCAAGAGGGGAAAAATCATTGGTCATCACTAGAGGAGGTAGGAACCCAGCTAAATGTGTTAGAAACTAGTAAATAATGAAATGATAAAACTATAGAAGCTTTGAATTATCATTAAAATAAAATATCAAATTTTTAAATTCTCATATAAATCTCTGAAAGCCCTGTGTCTCTATTTGGAAAAACTCTGATTAGAAACAAAATGTAAGTCAAAGATAATGAACTGATAAAAAGTTATATAAAACTCAGAAGGACTGACTACATAGCAACTCAGAAGTATGACTAGAAATCATGTGGGCAACAATGGGAGGAAGTAATTTAAAAGAGACTCTAAGAAACTAATTCTCAAGATCTGAAATACTTGTGTATTTACAAAAAGAAACTCTTAATAGAATTTAACTTTGATTAAAATCTCTTACCAACAGACAGTTAAAGTTAACAAAAGATTATGAACAGCATTTACCTTTGGGACAATTAGTGATCCTCAGCTAGGGAGGAAGGCGTGAATACCCTTAGCTTTGGGATATTTCAAGTGGCTGTCTGGCTTTAAACAACTAGCATTATCCTTTTGTGTTGTCACTAAATAGATTTGACAACTGAAACCCATTAATTAGAAGGGAAAACCTGGAGTTTATTATTTAACATCCAACATTCTTCCAAAGTTCCCATACCAGCTGGTAAGAGCCTATCACTTTCAAAGGGAAATTTAACCAAAGTATTGAATTAGAAAAAAATTACTCATTAATGCAAGTCTCTAAACTGTAATATTTCTATATTTTGCTCAATCTTTACCTTAAAAATGAACTTTATTAATTTGCTGATTTGAATCAAGAGACCTGCATTTTTCTTTTATACCCAATCAGTTTTTAAACCTCATCAGATACAGCCCAGTTTTTTCCCCTATAATTTTAACAATGCCTCAATGCCAATTCTACCTCAGCACTAGATTTCTTCCCAACTCTGTTTCTGTATTTCTTCCATCTAACTTTCATTCTAGACATTGTACTAGCTGTACATGGATGATTTCTGTGGCACTGGGCTCCAAAATCTACTTTATCAATATACAATTACAAGGCCTCACGATTACATTTGTGAACCTGCTACAGTGCATTTATGGTGGCAGCACTGTATAAATAACTCAATACGGTTTCAAAATCTTGTTATATCACTGACTCACAGGTGTGCTTGTGTCAACTTGTAGCAGTGTCTTAATGAATGACGATCATTATTGTTGTTGCATATTTTTGTGTGCCATTGAGAGAATGTCAGAGCTTCAATTAGAGAAATGAACAAACATTCATAAATTTCTTATTAAACTTGGCAAGAGTGGAACTGAAATCACAGATATGTTCAAGTTTATGGAGATAATGCCTTGAAGAAAATGCCAGTGTACAAATAGATTAAACATTTTTCTGAACGGAGAGTAGGCATCACTAATGAAGAGAGGTCAGAGCAGCCAGTCATGAGCAGAATTGATAAAAAGATTGACAAAGTTCATCAAATTGTACATCAAGATTGTTGGCTGTGAGAAGTATAGCAGACCAAGTAAACATCGACAGGGAAACAGGAAAATCTTAACTAAAAATTTCGGTCAATAACTCATGGCTCTTGCATCACAATAATGCACTGGCTCACACAGCTCTATATATGAGGTAGTTTTTATCCAGTAAACAAATAACTATATTGGAACATCTACTCCCTATGATTTTTTTCTTTACCCAAAGATAAAGGAAATATTGAAAAAAAAGACATTTGATGACATTCAGGACCTCAAGAGTAAATCAACAACAGCTTTGATGACCATTCCAGAAAAAGAGTTCCAAAATTGCTTTGAAGGGTAGACTAAGCATTGACCTCAGTGCATAGCTTCCCAAGGGGAGTACTCTGAAGGTGATGGTAGTGATTGACATTCAGCAATGAGGTATGTAGCAATTTATCTAGGATGAGTTCCCTAACTTATCAGACCTCATACATAACCCCTTATATTTTGAATCTGAAGTCCCAATTTTCAGGAATATAAATCCAGAGTATCATAAAAATTTGAGTAACCATGACTGAATGAGGTAAATTAGTCCTGAAGCTGGATTTTAATTAAAATAAGATCCTACCCTTGGCTCTGTCACTTATACCTAAGGGACCATAGACAACTTAGCAACTGTTCTGTGACCCAGTTTCCCTATCTTGAAAATAAGGATACTAACTGTATTTATCTTTCAGGGTTGTTTAGAGAATTAAATAAGCTAATATAAAAAAGTACCAGGTGTACATCAAGCTTATGAAGAAATTCCCAGAAATGATGAAACATCAGGGATCTCATAAGATTCTTTAATACTGTCAACTCCTCACTAAGAAGCCTTCACATATTATCATAGAAACAAAAAATTAAATTTAGGGTCTGAGGCTATACAAATTCAAGAGAACAGTGAAATCATGTCTATTTTTTTCAAGGTCAAAAAAGCAACCCAACATGACTCATGACCCTAGACTTTATAAGACCAGCAAGAACAATTCTCACATTTCCCTTTTCAGGGGGAAAAAGAAAACATCTCACCAAATAATTTACAAACTCTTCCCCTACCCAGGAATACACTGCATTCACAAAGTTAAATCCGAAAAAAATAAATATTTAAATGCATATATAAAACTTATATTCATTTTCTAAGAATACTTAATATATTTAACAACAGAATAATTTTTAAACCTAAGTTAAAGAATAGAAGTTCTTGTCCTCTCTAGTGCAAAAGATTTCATTTTCAGGAAATCTCTTTGTAATTTAAAAAAAGAATGTTTATTTCAACTAAGCAATGGCTATTCAGCGAGGTGAAAATTTGTTAAGGATTGGTTAAAATAATTATATAAGATGTTTAAGAAGGAAAAAAAGCTTGTTCCGTAGCAATAGGGTTTGTAAGTTGCAGTATAGTCTCAAAAAGAAAAAAGTCACTCTCCAGGGTTGCTTCAATTAAAAAAAAAAAAAAAAGGATAATTCTACCATTTATTTTAGGGACTTGAAAATTATAAATAGATTTAGGAAAATCACATGATGTATGGCACACTTACAGATACCCATCTTTAGATATGATGCATTCCATAGCGGCAAATATTGTAATGTTAAGAAAGCAATTTCCATGAGGGGCCCATCAGAATCGCTTGTGAGAAATACACCTTCTGAGTTACACGTCTTCTCATGCTGGCAAGTGTTCCCCCACGTGATCTCTAGGTGGCAGGATATAAATCACTGCTGCATCACAGGACTGTAATCTGAGGCAATGAGTGACATAGCTCTCAGGTATGCTGGAGGGAAAAGTCGTTGAGAACCCACTACAGTGTGTCCCACAAGTCTCCATAGCAATGGATATCTTGGAATGTGTTCACCGCGAGTGGGAGAGCAGAAGTGTTCATGTGTGCATAAAAAAAAGTGACCCACATGTAGAGAATATTTTGTAAAAGTTAATCTGGGAAATTACAAGCAAATTTGGAGCCACCAGAACAAACAGTGGAAAGTGAGGGCTCCCAGAAGGTAGTAATTGCAGGAAGCCAGGGCTCCCCAGAGCAGAAAGACAAGAGAGGAGGTGAAGCCAGGTGTCCAAAGCCAGACCCGCCTGTGTGAGGTGGCGCCAGGACTGTACCTTTTACAAATAGAGGTACATTTAGCTACAACTTTAGGGTGACTTTTGGGATACCCCGTATTTTAACAGAATAAGGATTTGGGAAAACTAAGGACAAAACTCTACATTAGACTAAGAACAGCCTAAAGCAAAAAGAAAGGCTCTTGCTCTCCTGTATCTCATTTTTCATGAGTGGCTTTGCAGACTACCTGTTAAGTTTACTTCCCATGAATAAAACCACTCCCCCAGGAGAGTTCAGTTATTCTACTCTAGGCCTACCACAGAGACTTAATACTACAAAACATATTTTGTATTTTAAAGGTTTATTCCGGTTTATCTATATAGAAGTTTCTATAATACATAATTTCATGTCCCAATTGCCTGATTCAAAGGAAATTTACTATCATAAGTTCAGCTAGAAGTTAACAATAATGTTTTCAATTTTTATTAATAAATTAAAAGGCAAAGACTCAATTAACTTTCTTAACAAGGTAATTAACCTAAAACATTTCATGAGCTACTAAAACATACAAAGTCTATAGCTCCATCTGTCAAATACATCATAAATCATAAAAATCCTGTAGGTACAAGAATGTCCAAGCTTATTTTCTAAAAGAAAGTAGTAAAAACCCTGTGAGAGAAGAAACATTTCCTGTGCCTGAGCAATTAGCTTCCAATTACAAGTGAATAATGATGACTACACTTTTACTTTGTAAAAAGAAAATAAGCCATCAATCACAACTTGAGAGCTATGTGACAGTTCAGGATAGCACAGATATAAATGTAATATAGGCTTTTTCATCACAATGTATGTATACTTATCATCAGAAACATGAAGGAATAAATCTAATTGGTTTTCAAGAGCTTACAGAAGATGAAAAAGCAAATTCCAAAGGAAGGAAAAATAGAAAGATAGAATTAGAGAAACACTAACTAAATGTATGGTATGCATTTTATTCCAGAATTCTAGGGTATCTTTCCTTCTTACATCCCCATATGAGGTAAGTACAAGAAGTTGGCATATCCTTGAAAAGAAAATTCTAAAATATCCAGCAATTTTTAAGTGCACATATTGTTTAGCTCAGAAATTCCACTTCCAGTAATCCTACATGACTACCAAAAAACAATGTGTGCAGTAATAGTCATTGCTACATTATTTACAATAAAAGAAAAAACTAGACACATCCATCCTATAGAATACTATGTATGTTCCAAACAACAAGGTCACACTATACCAGTAAAATGGAAAGAGATGGAACATACATTATGGATTTTTTTTTTGGGGGGGTGGAATTTTTTAAAGTTGTATTACGTTATACTTTATAAATAATTCCACTTTTAAACAATCATACAGATGTTTGTATGTGCATATAAAATGTTCGGAAAGATACATAAGAAGCTGTCAAAATTGTTACTTCTTTTGAGTGGAGTTAAAGGGGCTTTGAGAGAAAAGTTTTATTTTTTTTAAAACAATGAGCATGTACTACTTTAAAATATCCTTAAAATTCCTAACCCCCTATAGGAGGTATCAATGGCCCAAGTTTAGTAAGTGTCTGTTTATGTCCTGACTTCCCTTTCTGACTTAAAGCTTTCAAATTCAATAGAATCTAATCTATATAAACTGGTTGTCAATCAATCTGACAAGCTAACCTAAATTTAAGCTATAAATAGTAAAGTGGGTTTAAAAACTAAAAATCTTCACAAACGTCTTCTCCTTTATCTCACATCCCCACTTGCCAACAACTGCATTCCCAAAAAGAGAATATACAAACATATTTAAGTGTTCTCACGTGTTCTATAGCACCCGCCTGTCCATTACTATACTCTCGGTATTGTCCAAGCATCTGGTCCACTTGTCGCAGGTTCCGACTGGTGTCCTTGAAAGCAAATGGGCTCTGTTAATTGTTCCAAACATTGTTTTCCCAGTCAATCTTGGTAGTATGTCAATCAGCTAACTTAACAGTTTTATAGATAATTTAATTTATGTCATAGTTAAATTGGATATTAATCTACTTCACAAATATCAAAGAAATCTAAACACCAAGAAAGATACTGAAATAAAACTGCAGTTTACTTTGTAAAATCTGAAGCACATAATTTAAATCTTTATTCAAGGTTGCCTAATAAGTCAGCAACAAAACCATAAATTGAAAAGAAGCCTCATTTTCAATATGTGGACCTCAACTAATTCATACTTTCCTTACAGAAAAGAAATCCCAAAAGAACAAATCTACTCCATTGTGTACAAGAGAAGCAAATCATTAGAATCAGTGTTACTCCAATTACTACATCACCTCACAACTTGATAAAAGGGAAAAGAAAGTATCCTTTTACCTTAAGCTACAAACAATAAATTTAGTTCTAATCACAACAGAAATGATTTTCTGTTGTGAGATTCATGGAAGCATTTCTTTCAAAAACATATACTTATTAATGTACCTAATTGGTGGGAAAGTATAAGAATTCATACTCTAAAATTATGTTGTCATCTTAGTTTAAATATATTTAAAACAAACAGACCTTCTGATTTTCAAATGATATCATGGCTTCACCAAAAATTATCCTCTCCTTATCTAAGCACATTAATCCAAAGCAATTAAAAGCCAAAATCCAAGCTTATCCAGGCTACAAAGTAAGGGATTAATTAAGAAGGAAATAAATCCCTTTTCTGTGTTTTCTTTTTCCCAGCGTAATTACGTTCCCCTTCCCCATCTCTTTTCCCAAACCTTTTCTATGGAAAGGGTGTAAACTGCCTCCACCAAACACTGCTAAAAGTTAGCCTCTAAATCAAAATGGCATCTGTATAGTATTTATCCACAGGCAATCTACTTGCCAAAATACAGACAACTTCTCTAAAGACGCATGCCCAGAAGAAGCTCAACTACTAAAAGTAATTGCTAAGGGTTTCACTCCCACAATACTTTATTTGGAAATATGACATTATCCCAAAACTTTCTCCACAAACAATCATATATTTCCAATATCTTTACTGACATTAGTGGGCCTCAATGATTTCCAAGTCCTAATTCCCAGGACCTGTATACATGTACCTTCTGTGGCAACAGAGATTTACAGATGTGATTACATGAAAGTCTTTGAGATAGGGAGATCTTCCTGGATTACTGAGTAGACCCAATGCAATCACAAGTATCCTTAAAAGAGGGCGAGGGTGGCAGGAGAGGCAGTGGTGTGATGTGAGGACTCAGCCCATCCCTGCAGGCTTTGAGGATGAAAGCAGGCCTCGAGACAAGGGCAGCCTTAGAAGACAGAAAAGGCAAGAGAACAAGATTTCCCCTAGAGCCTCCAGGAGGGAATGCAGCCTTATCAACACCCCGATTTTTAGTCTCACAAGACCAATGTCAGACTTCTCACTGACAGAACTGTAAGATAAGTTTGTCAACATTATTTTAAGATATTAGTTTTGTGGTAATTTGTTACAGCAGAAAGAAAACTAATACGGTTTGGCTGAAGCTATCACTCTGCTCAAACTATTTAAAATCTATAAATGCAACCACTGTTACACTGACCTGTAAAGTACTTGTTATGGTGTTGACCTTCTCAGTGACTCCCACCGTAGGATGGCTTCCAGTTTCCCTGTGACTTGATTTGGGAGCCCAGCGACTGAATCGGTCACCATAGCGCAAGTGGTCTGACTCACTAGACGATTCTGCCATTGATTTATAGGAATCCTTCAAAATAAATCCAAGTCCAGGTCAGTCAGATGGTAAAAACTGGGGGAAACAGGTTAATTTATTCACTTTTTGATCTTTTTAAGTATTTATTACTTCGGTTCTTTTCTATATTGTAATTTCTACATATAGAGCTTACCAACAGAAAAAGTCACTTCACCACGTAACTCCCTTTACTTTTTCTGCTTTAAAAGCAATTCATCAGACATGTTTTTAGTGCTGTTTACAACTCTAAATAATAATAATCCCTTAGATTGTGCAATGCTTCCAAATTCTAAAAGCATTTCACATACAATACCTCACTTAATCCTACCAACAACACTGTAAGGTAGAGGAAAACACAAATAGTCAAACCTCGTAAGTCTGACCACCTGAGGGACTGTAACAAACTGGTCAATATACAGAGTGGTCAACATAAGGAACTAGGCCTACTGTACGGATATGTACATGTGGCACATGGCAGGTCTCTTAAAATTAGGGCAACTTAAGCAGGTGGTCAATATAGGAGGTGGTCAACTATGGAGGTTCTACTACATTTTCTAAAATTATGATCTTGCAAGTGTCTTAATATTAGTCTGATAAGAACACTGTATCTTTAAACCTAAAAATACAGCACACACACAGCATGACCGGCAATAAGAGAATCCCATTCAATGTATAGTGAAAACTCTCATGTATCTTAATTTAAAATATATTGGAATTTAACAAGTGGTGTAACAGAGGTACAAATTCAATGATGAATATGTGAGAAGATAACATCTTCAACAGCTCCACCAAAACAGAAAAACAAATGGCCCGAGAATAATTTGATCATCAGATAATTCTCTTAACATGCTTTTCTCCCATTCTTACCTTAATTTTCTATTTTATGCATAAGAAAATTATTTCATACAAGCAAATCTCTAAAGTTTCAGGAAACCTTTTAACAGAAGTTGACGAAACTAAATATATTTAGAACAAGGAAGCATCAGAGAAAACTCAACTGGTCAAAAGTGAAAATTTACTGATTATCCAAATAATTTCATTTTCTACTTAACTTAATCTTTATTTTAATATTAATTTCCATAATCTTCCTAAAATCAATAGGCCATTTTTTTCTGACTTATTAAGTAAAGTGTGGTGAAATATTTATTTAATGATAGAATATTCTGGACTTCTGGATCTTTATTCTGAATTTATCTGGGAAATATATGACCTAAAGAGAAGATAAAAGGGACCTGATTAAAATATATTTCAATCCTAGAGCATTTAATGAAACCAATCGTGTTTTTAAAATATTAGATAAAAGTAAATAAAGAAAGAAAGAAAGAAACAACCAAGGAACACTAGCTGTGAGTTTGGGTTTTTCGAACATGAAAAGTCTATGTTTGCCACATCAGCAAAAGGGTCAATGGAATATCTGAGACAGGGTTAGAAAACATCCTCAAATACCCATGCTTCTCCTCTTCCTATCCCACACCTCTTAACTTCCTTCTGCACCAATCTTCTCTGGTTCTTGCCTCCCTTCTCAGACATATAAGCACAAAGGTATAGTGCTCACAACGTAACTCCCTCCCTTATCAGAAAACATGAACGAAAAACTAAGCCTGAAGCAAATGTCTGGCTTTGTTTGTCTTGGCTTATAATTGATTAACTCTAAAAGAATAAAGTCAAGAACAAATGAAAACTTACATTTAAAGTTTACCTTTTAAACTTAGGAAATCACTTTTGTGTGTATCTCATAAATCTACGCTACATGACCTAAATTTTTCACTCTAAGTGGATGCTTCACTTCCTCACATCTTTCATTAGTGAAAGCAGATAAAAACCAACGTTTTCTTGAGAGCTTGCTATTAAGCAAGATACTATGTAAATGCTTAAACAGAAAACCCTATTTAATTCTAATAATAAATTATAAAATGAACACTATTACTGCCTAATTTACAGGGGATGCTAAGGCCAAAGGTGTTCAGCAACATATCCAACTCCATGTATTAATTACAAGTAGCAACCCCAGGATGTAGACTCAGGATTCATTCAGCCAGACTTCTCTGCTCTTCAATGCTATGTTCATTCCACTGTGTTCTGCGATCCATTACATCCAATAACAGCAAATAAAATGGCTAAAGATAGAGCAGGCCAGGGCTTCATATGTCTACAGTCTCCTCAACTCCCTCTCATTTCATGTCAGCATAAAAACATCAAAAAAAAGGAAAGGAAATACAAAGAAGATGAAACTTTTATTTTTTTTTTTGAGACAGAGTCTCACTCTATCACCCTGGGTAGAATATCGTGGCATCATCGTAGCTCACAGCAACCTCAAATTCTTGGGCTAAAGGAACCTCTTGCCTCAGCCTCCCAGGTAGCTGAGACTACAGTCAGCTGCCATGATGCCTGGCTAGTTTTTCTACTTTTAGTAGAGACGGGTTCTTGCTATTGCTCAGGATGGTCTCAAACTCCTGAGCTCAAACAATCTATCTGCCTAAGCTTCCCAAAGTGCTAGGATTACAGGTGTGAGCCACCAGGCCCAGATAAGAAGATGAAATCTTAATTAGGCACACAGGGGGAAAAAATGAAGTGACATATCTGTGCTACATTTAATAAAGAGTCCTGCAAACAAATCAAACCACTGGCTTCATAGTAAGGGGATTTTGTTCCCTGACTCCTTTTACCTCTTATATAAAAGAAAATAATAATTATGTCTGAGATCTGTAGTATTCATATCAAAATTGTGTTGTTTAGAGTATAATAATGTTGATGTTAACAAGTCATAATTCTGGAAGCTAAATTGAAATTAAGAAACCATGCGGCAGAATAAAAAGACAAAGCTCATTATAATGGTTGCTGGTGAGAAAAAGAAATGAAATAACTATCTTTGGGATTTGATTTTCCTAAAAGGATCAAAATTTTAATAATAACTAGTTACCTATAAATAACTGTATTGGATACAAACAATAGGTAAGATACTTCAAAAAATACACAATTTGAGCTTCAATTTGACTAAAAATAGGACTAACTGAAATTTTTGTTTTTTAATAACAGAAAATATTTAAATTGGAAATAATAGACTAATAAAACAAGCATCCATATATGTACCTAGAACTAATAAATGCTATCATCTGACATATATTTTTCTAATATTTTTTGTAATAGTAAAAGTTGCAGAATATTACAGTGTTGGTACCCTCTGATCCAGCCTTCACCCAGTAACATTCCTGCCCCACCTTCTCCAGAATGACCACAGAAAAGTTCCATGTTTAAACAGTCCACGCCATGGACTGTTTACATTTTTACCATAGGTATAAGTACCTCAAAATCTTTTGTATGGAACATGCATTTATAGTCAATTGATAAATGCTTATAAGTGAAGAAATGAGATATTGAATTTAACTCTGAAACAGAAAAATCTTAGTGGCATTAAATATAATTAAGAACAACATTAACTAAATTATCTCCAATTATCACATAATATAGGAGGGAAAAAATGACCTCTCACTTACCCCACTAGGATTGCATACTTTTAATAAAATAGAATCACACTTTCCAGCATGAGTTTCACCAGTACATACATACAATGTCTTCAGCTATTAATTTCAATTACTTTGAGCAATAAGGGATGTTCAAGCTCCTGCATCTGATGGAACACCTGCAGAGATACCAAGATTTAAGGTGAGCTGTAGCTGAGAAATTTGCATGGGTTTTTTTAAGCACAAGAAACACTTAGCAACCATTTAAAGATTTTAATTACATAAGTTTCATAAATGTTAAAATAAGGAAAATTAAAGAATCTAATTATATTTAAAAATAAAAATTATTTTTGTTGTTGATAAATATTTGACCTTTTCTTCAATTATTACTGACAATTCAAAAGGTCAAACATGATTCCCATAGCTAACCAAGAGAACACTCGAGGGAGGTTCAGAGCCAGCACAGAAGGAATGGATAGGGGAGAGGTCTATCCTTACCAAAAGATGGCAGTCTATCACAGCCAGGACTACCACTCCCCAAACAGGGTTGATGGAGGAAGATAGGAACAGATGAGAACAGAACGGCCATCAAAGTTGACACTAGGCTCACACTACATTAGTCAGAAACTAGGGTAGAATGTATGGAGGGTCATGAAAATACCTCCGGAGTGGCCTTAAATACACCTGACTCAAAAAGTATAAAGCAGTGTCAATTATATACTTTTCATTCATCATTAACAATGTATTATTGTACGCTATAATTTAAAAATCACTTTTTAAAAAGTATGGTAAATCCTAACATTCCTGGCATTAATAAAAACTGACTAGGCATCTGAAAATAATTCTCCCCAATGATACTTTACTTAACACAGTAAATTCATTCCATGTTGATAAATGCATACCAAGTGGCCACATAAGAAAATAAACATGCATGGCCATGAAAATATGTTTAACATAATCTAAGAAATGCAAATTAACAAGATGCCTTTCTGGCCTACTAAAATGTTTCCTTTTATATAATAATGTCTATGGTTAGCCAGGTGGTTAGGGAAAGAACTCTCTTAAAAAGCCAGGTTGTTGAGCTAATACTCTTATAACATGTACATTGATATAACGTGTCTGGATGTCAGTGGGTAGTATGCACCAAGAACAGTTTGCACCTTTGATCTAGTAATTACACTTGCAAAAATTTCTCCTAACAAAATCACCTAGAATACATATAGAAACATAAATAAATATATTTATAGAATTTTATATATATATATATATATACACACACACACACACACACACACACACCACACACACATACAGACAGTTACTATGAGGTTGTAATAAAGGGAAAATAAAAAAATTTAAATTTCAAAATACAAGAAAATGGTTAAAATATGATACATACATACCATGAACAGTACATAGCCTTTGAAAGCTCTATTTCTTAAGAATATTTTATGGCAAAGCAAGGGATAAAAGCATGAATTCTAATTTTGTAATAAACTCTATCTGTATGCATATATAAGTTATCAGTATATAAATTCAGAGGTGCAGGGAAGAGCAGAGAGAAAAGGGGAGGAAAACACCAAAAGTATGTATTTACCATCCAGAGTTTATAGTCAATTTGCATTTTTTAAATATTCTTATACTTCATAAATTTTCTACAATGAGTATGTACTGATGTATAATCAGAAGGAAAACTATAATATAATATGTCCTCTAAGGAAAGAAAAATATAAAGATCACTTTCAGATCTACCAGGTTAATAGACTGACAGATTAACAGGCTGGCAACCTGGAAAATGAGTTTAAATAAAAGCTCTACATTTAGAACTCCCTTCTTTTTGGTACCCTTTGTTTCCTCTTCCTTCCTGGCAACTTTGCAAGCTTACTTCCTGATCCCCTAGCATCTATCTAGATAGGGCCACGTCACTAGTTCTCACCAACAACTGATGAGATGAAAAAAACAGGATCACAAGGCCAACCTCTACTGTTTCATCCTGAAGAGCCCTGGCTGACCAAAGGAACCATTCACCATGCACCCGAGAGCTGAAAGAACTGTGTTTCAATTTTGCAAACTCTTTGTAGTTCTGCTGAAGGATTCAAAAACTAACTCAAAGAAACACTCTAAATACTGGAATGACTTAAAAATGGAAGGACTATGTAATAGTATAGTCACTTACATAATCAAATTCCACTTCAGAAAACAAATTAAAAATGGCTGTTAAGTAATATTTAGTCAACATTACAATCTGACACCCAAAGAAGAATTACTAAAACCAGTAAAAAAAACAAACATCTATGTATGTTCAAGGGTTATTTTTAAAGATTTCAAAGAAAAAAGTTCAAGTGTATGAGAAATTTATTCTGATTACCATAAGAAATTTCAGTACAATACTGAAAGAAAAGAAAAAAATTCTAAATTTGAAGCATGATTGTATTCTTAAAGCACAATTTAAAGAAAGTGAATTACTTAAATTCTGTTTAAAGATGAGGAAACTATTTTCTTCAATTAGAAAAAAAGTAGTAAAACTCTTCCGCAGGTTACTAGTACAAGACCACTTCTCATTGACTCCAGAAAGCAATATTTGTGCTGCCTGCTTTTCAAATTCTGAACTTTCCCCAGACTCTAGAGGGGACTAAGATGAGTGACCTTGGGTGAAAGTCCCTGGAATCTTAGAGAAAGCTCTGGGTCTGAAAAACAGAAGTTACAATTCTTAGAATAGTTTATTTAGCTGCTCTCAATGTATCAGTATTTAAAACCATAAATATTGTTGCCTCTGCCTTAATGAACCTTATAAAGAAGACATATGGCCACCAGAACAGTAATGAACCGGCATCAATGCGCTCTCACTGAGGCTCTATCCATCTAAAACAAATGTCCGTGTATGAATCTAAACACAGCCACCAGAGAGTAAAACTGCACTCAGACCTTGTAATGAGAGGACTGGCAATGAGCCTTTACAAACCCAAGTCCACCTCTTTTGTTATTTGACCTAAAGAGCTATCAGATTGTCTTCACTATAATGATGCACATTTGTGTGTATGAGAGCTATAATTTATTGATTCTCAAATCTCTTTTCCTCAGAGCCAGTTTAAAACAATTAGGATTTGCAAGCTGTTCCATAAAAGATAAGCACATGGCATCGGGGGTGATATTTCAAAAAGACCCGCTAGTGCATGTTAAGTAGGTGATTGCTTCAGGGGCCTCAGCCATCCCTGCCCTCAAAGACAAGTTCAAGGTAATGATGTTGATATTTAGAAGGGTGAGGGGAGATCGGGAGTGTATTTTAAGATTAATCATTAAACTAGTTAAAATTTTAGAATGTATTTCTCACTGTTTCAATAGTTGTTGGACTTGAGCTTTGCTGCACCCTTCAAGTTAAAGTTAGCAAACTAGCAGACATTACCATACTGAAACAATGATCAGTTGGATGCGTCTTCTTCATCAGGGCTCTTCTGTAACTTCCACCCTTTTAATTCATATAAGATTATAACATCAGAACCAACCATCTAGTCCATCACCCAGTTATTTGTTAAGCTGGTTAATAAACTAATACACAGGAAACACAATCAGACACTTAAAACAGATCCATTCAGTCAGGTCCATTCACTATATTTGAAATGAAAGATGAATGAAAATAAATTACATTCCTTGATGGGAGATTAAGATTTGCAAGGTTAAGGTTTATACATAGTGAGCTAAGTAATACAACAAAATCTCAGGAAGTCCGGTCAGGATTCTTCCATTCGTTTTTAAGGAGGAATAGAAGTTGGACAGGGAGTTGAGAGAAACAAACAGGAGCCAGTTAAAAAAGTGTCCCAGATGATACCTCATTGTGATTTTGATTTGCTTTTCCCTGATGATTAGTGATGTTTAGCATTATTTCATATATTTCCTGGTCATTTATAGGTTTTTTTGAGAAATGTCTTTTCAGATAATTGGTCCATTTTTAATTAGATTGCTTTCTTTTGCTGTTGAGATGTTTCAGTTCCTTGCATAGTCTAGATATTAATCCCTTGTTGGGCGAGTAGTTTGCAAACATTTTCTCTCATTCTATAGGTTGCCTTTTCACTCTGTTGATTGCTTCCATTTTGTACAGAAGCTTTTCAGTGTGATATAATCCCAATTGTTTACTTTTGCTTTTGTTGCCAATGCTTTTGAAATCTTACTCATAAAATCTTTTCCCAGACCAATGTCCTGAAGCATTTCCCCTGTGTTTTCTTCTAGTAGTTTAATAGTATTTAGGACTTTGATCTATTTTGAATTGATTTTTATATAGGGTAAGAAGTGGGGATCTAGTTCATTCTTCTGCATATGGACATCTAGTTTTCCTGCAGGATTAATTAAAGGGACTGTTCTTTACCTAATGAGTATTCTTAGTGCTTCTGTCAAAAATCAGTTGACTGTGAATATGTGTATTAATTTCTAGGTTCCTTATTCTGTTGCATTGGTCTACATGTCTATTTTTATTCCAGTAGTATGCTGGAAAATGAGAACATTATGTCATACACTGTTGGGGGCAGGTAAACAAGTACCACCATTATGGAGAGCAGTTTGGAGGTTCCTCAGACAATTATAACTAGAATACGATATGGTCCAAAAATCCCAATACTGGGCATTTATCTGAATGAAAGGAAATCAGTATGTTAAGAGACATCTGTACTCCCATGTTTTTGTACCACTGGAATCAATCTAGGTAATCCAACAACCAATGAATGGATAAAGAAAATGTGGTATACATACTATGCAATACTATTCAGCCAGAAAAAGGAAGGAAATCTGTCATTCATGGAAACAGAGCTCCTTATATTAAGTGAAATAAGCAGGAAGAAAAAGGTAAATGCCACATGTTCTCACTAATAGGGCGAAGCTAAAAAAATATATATATATATTAATCTCACACAAGTAAAAAGTAGAAGATACTAAGAGGTCTGAGTTCAAACATCACCCTCTCAAAGACACCTTGCCTGAACTCTACTATCTAAATGGAAGGTTTCTAGAATAAATGAAGGCTATTATTGAGCAGGTTGCCCTTGGGTGGATCTGGGGACTAAGCATCCTTGGGCACTGAGAGATGGTATTAATATAAAATTCATCCTGCCGGGGTGAGGAGCAAGACGGCAGCTGAGTAACAGCTTCCTTGCAACTGGTCACGGTGAGACGAGGGAGAGAAGACTCCAGGCATCTCTGGCTGGTGGGATCTGCCCAGAAACATCCCTTTGAGGACACAGGGAGTCATTGAGAGACTTCTGGACCCCAGGAGGAAGACAAAAGCAGGGGGGAACTGGCAAGTCATTACATGTGTTCCTGCAGCCTAATCTCACTGGCAGCTGTAAGTATAGCAGCAGTGAGACTGCAAACTGGAAAGGCCTTACCTGTGAGCTGTTTTGGTTTTTTGGACGTGGCACTAAGTTGAACTACCTTGGGAGAACTTGGGCAAGAGTGCAGAGGACTTTAAGCATTGTCTAGGATCCCAGACTGAGCTGCTGAGCCAGATGGAGCTAATACTGTTCAGCTGTGGGCCACACGGAACCATGGTGGGAGAACTGCTCCAGCAAGGTCCCAGAGCAAGGAACAGGCGGGAGACCTTGGGCAAGTAATCTAGTGACTGAGCACCCTAAAGGCAGGGACTGAGACACCTTCCAGCCTTGGCCCTCAGAAGCATAGAGTGAGATCGGTTTTGGCACAGTGGGTAAGTGGACAGCCACTTCAGGAGTGATCCAAGAAAAACAAATCTAAGCCTAAACCCAGCAGAAAAGAAATATCCAAAATAAATCAGAGATCAATGAAATTGAAAATAAAAGAATCGCTAGGAAAATTAATGAAACAAGGAGTTGGTTTTTTGAAAAAATATAAAATAGATGAACCTTTAGCCAGACTAACTAGAAATAGAAAAGTAAAATCTCTAGTAAACTCAATCAGAATGATAAAAGGGAAATAACAACTGATGCCACAGAGATACAAGAGATCATCTCTGAATACTATCAGAAACTCTATCCCCAGAAATTTGACAATGTGAAGAAAATGGATCAATATTTGGAATCACACCCTATCCCTACACTTAAACAGGAAAAAATAGAGCTCCTACACAGACCAATTTCAAGCACTGAGATTAAAGAAGCAATAAAAAATCTTCCAACAAAAAAATGCCCTTGTCCAGATGGCTTCACACCAGAATTTTATCAAATCTTTAAAGAAGAGCTTATTCCCGTACTGCAGAAATTATCCCAAAAAATTGAGTAGGAAGGAATCTTCCCCCAACACATTTTACGAAGACCCAAGGAGAATTTCGGACCAACTTCACTAATGAATATAGATGCAAAAATTCTCAACAAAAGCCTAGCTTTCACCTTATCATCAAAAAAATCATACATGATCAAGTAGGTTTCATCCCAGGGATGCAAGGCTGGTTTAACATACAAAGTCCATAAATGTTATCCACCATACTAACAGAAGCAAAAACAAACACCATATGATCCTTTCAATACATGCAGAAAAAGCATTCAATAAAATCCAGCATCCTTTTCTAATTAGAACACTGAAGAGTATAGGCATATGTGGCACATTTCTTAAACTGATCGAAGCTACCTATGACAAATCCACACCTAATATTTTACCAAATGGAGTTAAAACTGAAAGCTTTTCCTCTTAGAACTGGAACCAGACATGGTTGTCCTCTGTCACCATTACAATTCAACATAGTGCTGGAAGTTCTAGCCAATACAATTAGGCAAGACAAGGAAATAAAGGGCATACAAATGGGAGCAGAGGAGACCAAACTCTCCCTCTTGGCTGACAATATGATCTTATACTTAGAGAACCCCAAAGACTCAACCACAAGACTCCTGGAATTCATCAAAAAATACAGTAATGTCTCAGGATATAAAATCAATGTCCACAAGTCAGTAGCCTTTCTATACGCCAATAACAGTCAAGATAAGAGGCTAATTAAGGACACAACTTCCTTCACCATAGCTTCAAAGAAAATAAAATACCTAGGAATATACCTAACAAGACAGGTGAAGGACCTCTATAAAGAAAATCATGAAACCCTATGAAAGAAAATAGCAGAGGATATTAACAAATGGAAGAACATACCATGCTCACGGCTGGGAAGAATCAACATTGTTAAAATGTCTATACCTCTCAAAGCAATCTACAGATTCAATGCCATCTCTATTAAAATCCCAACAGCATACTTTCAAGACTTGGAAAAAAATGATTCTGTGTTTTGTATGGAACCAGAAAAAACCCTGTATAGCTAAGGCAGTTCCTAGTAATAAAAACAGTGCCAGGGGCATCAGCATACCAGATTTTAGGCTATACTGCAAAGCCTTAGAGGTCAAGACAGCAAGGTACTGGAAAAAAAATAGAGACATAGACATTTGGAATCGAATAGAAAACCAGGAAATGAAACTAACATCTTATAGCCACCTAATCTTCCATAAACCAAACAATAACATTGGGGGAAAGATCCTCCATTCAATAAATGGTGCTGGGAGAACTGGATATCCACATGTAAAAGACTAAAACTGGACCTATACCTTTCTCCACTCACAAAAATTGATTTAAGATGGATAAAGGACTTAAATTTAAGGCATGAAACAATAAAAATCCTCAAAGAAAGCATAGGAAAAACACT
>CAUYPK010161087.1:0-14566 GCA_963574355.1 Loris lydekkerianus | reverse complement strand
TTTTGTCCTCCTCCTGGGGTCCAGAAGTCCCTTGCTGGATTCCTGTATCCTCAAAGGGATGATCATAGGCAGATCCCACCGGCCAGAGGTGTCTGGAGTCTTGTCTCCCCAGACTCGCCGTGCCCAGTTGCAGGGAAGCTGCTACTCAGCCGCCATCTTTGTTTCTGGGGCCATTACTTTAGGAAGAAAAGTACAGGGACCTGACTCTGGAGTTAACTGTCATTTCAGTGGCTGCATTTATTATAAAATCAAACCGATACTTTCAGTAAGTTGTTTCTCATTCATTTATCATTCCAAAAGTTGCATTGGAGCCACAAGTTTAACCAATTATTTTTCCAATTTAACAAAAATAAATTAGTATTATTGAGCTTATAGCAAGAGTGTTGATTTCAATTTGTATAATTATGGAGTTACAGACTTTGTAATGCTCTGCCTCAGGAAAGCCAGACACAGAACGAGTAATTCCATCATCAACATGGAATTACAATGACCAAAGCATTCTTTCGTTCTGGGAGCGTGTTTTCAATCATGAGTTTGTGACTGACTAGGGTGAGTCTATTTGGTCGAGGCAGAGTTCAACAGGACTGACATGCCTTTTTCAGTCCATTCACATTGATTCATCTTTATGGATCTGAGAGCAGAAAGTTTATCTAGAACAGCGGTTCTCAACCTGTGGGGCGCGACCACTTTGTAACAATGAAAACACATCTTGCATATCAGATGTTTACATTAAAATTCATAACAGTAGCAAAATTACAGTTACGAAGTAGCAATGAAAATAATTTTATGTGGGGTCACCACAGCATTAAGAAGGTTGAGAACCACTGATCTAGAATCACCAAATCAGGTTACTCATCTGGTAAAATCACAGGGGCATCAAAACTACTAAATTTTTTGGTATTCTGGGATTCTGCTCTGGAAAGAACTCAACCACACAGATACAAAATGAAATCAAGAGTTGAGGTCATAGTTGCACGTGTGATAAAATGGCATACGTTGTAACAAAGCCAATTTCCTAATTTGGACATAGAACTCTGGGCTATGTAAGATGTAACCATTGGGGGAAAGTGGGAGAAGGGTACCTGGGACCTTTGTGTACTACATTTATGACACAATACATACAATTATGTGTATCTGTAATTATTTCAAAATAAAAAGTAATGCATAAATGAAATCAAGAGGCTCGTTATTTCCTTTGGGAGACCTACAGTGGCAGAAGTTGGGAGCATTGTGGCTTCAAGCTGGAGAGAGAGAAGTGGCTTCTACAAGCCATGGTGAGTTTGAGCTCTGGACACCTGGGGTTAAAGCCACTGGCCTGGGGGTGGCGTGGGGACACTCACTGCCTCCTTCACTGGCAGCTGGACAGTGACCTGCAGCTGCAGGCAGACGGACACGGCAACACAGGAGTGTGAGAGAGGGACCAGCCCCTGCAGGTCTGCCGGCTCCAAACCCTCCCAGGACAGCTCTGGCCCACTGCCCAGAGGAGCAGCAGACGTCACACAGCTGCCCACTGAGCGAAAGGAGTGCCCCGTGCAAGGAGAGCGGCAGAAGGGCCCAGACACGGCGTATATGTGACCTCACATGCTGGGCAGAGCTGGTGCTGCCCCTGGCTGTACAGTGAGATGTGACCCCAAGTTACAGAATCCCAGACTTGCGTCTGGCAAAGAGCGCTGTTGGCCCCCCCGCCACGTCCCCCTCTTAACTTCAGAGGCCACCCCAAGTTCCCACACATCCTCTTCCTGAGTCTGGACTCCTGGAGTGGTTGCTGCACCTTGTCACTCATCTACAGGTCCCCTGCTCCCACCTGCAGTATCCCAGCAGGTGCCTTGCACGGGAGGGGCCCTCAGCCCAGTAAACAGGAAGCAGCTCTCAGAGAACAGAAGGGCACAAGTGGAGGGAGGCCGAGTGCAAGAGAATCTCTTCGGTCCACAGAGGCCAGCGGCAGCACACTCTGTGTCCAAATGCAACTCAACAATGAACTCTTCCTCCGGGGACGCCGGGCAGAGAGCACAGACGCTGACAGTGCGATCTGCTCTAGATCACAGGGACAAGCCCGCATGCCCAAGGTTTGCTTTGGGAGAATGGGCTCATTGCAGGAGGCGACACTGTTAGTGACGAAAGTGGAATATTCAAAATGAAGTAGAGAGGGGCTTTGCCTCTCCAAGCTCAGGAGGGAGGAAGGGAAGAGAGGAGGGGGCACCAGGGGACTGAGGGGGCACATGTGCATGACCCCCAAATCCTGCCCACCTGTAAATGCCTCCAGCCAGCTGCGTGCAGGGTCCTCTGCCTCTGTCTAGTAGAAAGTACTACTCGAAGTTCTCTGAGTGGGGAGAGACAGGAGCCCCCATTAAAACACAGACGTGTGACACTCAGAAGGAAGGGACGTCTCTTACTTATTGGTCTAGGAGTGTCAATTAGTTGCAGAGTAGTAACATAATTTCCCCGACACAGAAGGAAGCTCAGAACGAAGGGAAGTGGTGAAGAATGGGGGCAGACTCAGCATGATCAGGGCCGGGGGAGCTGACCCCAAGGACCCCCACCAGGGCTGTAGATCAGGAAGAGCCAGGGGTGACGAGGGACTTGTGAGGGTGCCACCAAGGGATGAGACGAAGCAAGAGATGAGAGCTTATCTTTAAACGTTCCTTTGTAATTCTGTGTAAAGTTAGTCCTCATGGTGTACTTGGAAAGCTTCCCCTTATGCTTAGGGTCGGCTCCGCTTGGAAATTCAGCCATTGTACTCATTGACTATCCCATCCTTCTAATATCTTGGAAAGTCTAGAGAAAAGAGGCTGGTGGCTCCTGATGTCTTTCTCAGTCTCAGCCGCCTGCCCAGGAGTAGAGGGACAACTCACTGTCAGTCAATGTGAAACTGCCCTGAAGAGAGCTGGGTTTGGTAACAATGACAGGGGTTTAGCAAAGACAAAAATCACCCAACCTGATTTAGTCTTTTCTTAAATAAGAGTGGCAGGTACCATGGAAAGACAGGAAGTAGATGTAAAAGGGGTGAGGAGAGGAGCAGCCCGAGTGAACGTGAGTTTGTCCAGTAAAGGTGTCCCCAGTGAAGACCCGCTGTGACCCGTGGCGTGCAGCCTAGGAAGGTGTCCCCAGTGAAGACCCGCTGTGACCCGTGGCGTGCAGCCTAGGAAGGTGTCCCCAGTGAAGACCCGCTGTGACCCGTGGCGTGCAGCCTAGGAAGGTCTCCCCAGGGAAGACCCCCTGTGACCCATGGTGTGCAGCCTAGAAAGGTGTCCCCAGTGAAGACCCTCTGTGACCCGTGGCGTGCAGCCTACGGCCACATTAGAGGAGGGCCGTCTATATGCTCAAATCTGTAAGAAGAATGAATTCTTTATTCTGGAATATTGTATAAGGAGGAAAAAATACCTGCCCACATTCAAAGGTTAGTAGTTCAATTTTAGTCTTGGGCCTTCTTTAATTGATGACTCATATAACATCTTTGAAAGCATGCTTGTGAATTTACAGACGGGTCTTCAAAATACCTAGATTACTGGAAAAGAGAAACCCAATGCTTCCCAGTAAGCTTGACTGTGAGAAAACTGGTTGTCCAAAGCAAAATGCAGTGAAGACACGAAGATGAAGGAAACATCTAATAGTTCTTTCTGCATCACAGATGTTTACCTAGTATCCGATACAGGGTCAGGGCCCACAAATGCATATTGAAATCAACTGCAAGGCTCAATCAAATACACAAAAAAGGGATTGCTGGGCATTCATTCTCACCAATGAACTCGGGTTCACTAGTTGCTTGTCCCGTATGTGCAGTTTCTTGCTAAATGTTGGACTGACGCAAGTTTGTCCTCTGTGGGAGCTTTCAGTTCCAAGACAGCTCCCAGATTTGATGCTTCCTGGACAGTGTCAGCACTGGAGGTGAATCTCAGATTGGCTTAATAAAGTAGGGGGCTACGGCTCTGTCTGGGCAAAAGGACTGATAAACAATGACCAGATACGAGCAACTAATTGCCCATTTGCCTAAAAATACTCATTTTGCACTAAGGAAGAACATATTTTCTATTTCAAAGAATTTGTTATTGATTCATCTTTGAAAGCCTGACAATTTACTAAAAGTGAGAGGAAACCAGGATATAAATCTCTTTGTAATGAAGCCATATAAAAATTAGGCAGGAATTCAATTTTACGGAAGACTGCATTGAAGATATGGTGGTTGCCCTGGGGAAGCTTGCTTTCTTCCTGAGTATTAAACACTGCCATTTTAATTAATGTTTGAACAAAAGCCTTAATAAACTCTGCCCTCAAAGAAATGAGACATGACCTCACTGGGCACTTAGTATAAGCTTCACTGCTATATTTTAAAGTATTCTGAATTCCCCCACGATGTTGACACAGCAACACTGGATTATACACGTTACTAACTGACAAACTCCAATGACCAGGCAGCAGTTGGTGGGTCCTCTACCACGGTCCATTTTGGAGGTCTGCTTTCATCTTTGGGTTGTCAGACTTCTGTTTAATTGCTGGGACCATAAAAACCCTCCCAGTACGAGCCTAGCTGAGCATTTCTGGCTGATTACACCACTTTAAGACAAGTCCCCATCACCCATGATGAACATGAACTTGATGTCCCATCCTTGTTCGTGACATTCTGGTTGAGAACGAGTCATCCAACACGCCCTCTATCAGAACAGATGTGCCAGTTGAGACTCTTGAATTTGATGAGCTGCGTTCAAGGGAAAGCATTGCTGGGACGGGGTAGGGCGGCAGGAGGGATGCGGAGGGCAAGTGTTGTTACTGTGTGTACATAATGTTCTCCTTGGAGAGTGATTTTTTAAAAGCTGAGTTGGTTTTAAATGTGGTATTTAACCGATTGCTGCCAAATTGTGCTGCCTCCCCAGGGCATTAAAAAAATCCATTAATAAAGTGTTTGTTGTTGTCAGGATGTCTGTTCCAAAGCTCAGGCTGTGTGAAGGGCTGACAGGCGAGGGAGGCAGAGGAGAGGCTGAAGATGGGTATGTGCTCCCTTGCTGACAAGTGGTGAGGACAAGGGCGGCGATGGATCAGTAGAACTTTCCATTAAATCAAGAAAAACACAACTTGCCCCTAACATCACCTCTGATGGTTTCTTAGACCAGCTGCTTCCCTGACGCCCTACTGAGGGACAAATTGCTTTCCTGGCAGGACACTTGGACACTCCTGCATTAACAGATATGGATCCCAGCATGCCGAGCCGAGCGAGGAGGCAATTTAATATGAGCAACACTGTCATCTCAATTTAGGACAACAGCTCCGATGCCCCGCAGGGCACTGCGACAGCTTCGAGAAGTACATGGCATACGACATTCTCACTGTCTTAAGGCTACAGAAAGCTGGTATTTCTGGTAAACAGTCAGTCCAAGAATAACAGAAACTGTAAGGTGAGGACGACGGCAGCACCGTCCTCTCCGTTAGCATCAGTTTCAATTCATGTGGCTTTCACTTTTGAAGAGAACTGAGGCCAAGTTTTGAGTTTCTCCTTTCTACTTCAATCCCATCACACTAAGAGCCCAGTGAGAGCTCATAAACAAAGGAGCAAGACGGGAGATGTTGGGTGCCGAGGTCTGAGGCACTATCACAGCAGAAGAGGAAAGGGGCACTTTACGACCGAATTCTCAAACTTACTTGTCTGCCTTTGACACCATGCAAGACAAAAACAAATGGAAGCTCTTCTCATTTGCACCTCAGAAGACTAGGTTGTGTGCAATTTATTATTATTATTTTTTTTACCTCTACATCCATTACTTATTGGCAATACTTTAATAATAGTTTCTATTTTATTTTCTCACTAATAACCATGGGTAAATCCAATGTATACATTATGCTAAGATAATTCATACTAACAAATATTTTTTTTTCCCATGTAACAAATATTTTTAACCAGAATTCTCATAATACATAAGCTTCCTGTTCTACTTTCAAAATCTAAGGATAAATAATTTTTTATGAATTTTTAAGCATTATTCACTGATAAATCGGTTTATGTCAATATAGTTTCTTACTAATCATATTGAGAGCAATTCCTATATAAATTGAGAAGAAGACATTTTCACATGCAACAGAAATAAATATACATGTCCTTCGAGACAGAACATCTCTGGATAGAGACAGGAAAGGGTGACACAGTGGATTCACACTGGAGCCTGCTCCCAGCTGACAGGGAGTCACGTCGACTGCAATGCTTTCCACAGTGTCGTTCTGTATTAGACACAAAGTCACAAAGTGACTCCATTGGTCATTACCATGAACATTTCACTATAGAACTAGCTATGTGACAGATCAAGAGGCCATTATTATTGTATTGCAAAAGTCCCTCTTGCTAACACTCACTGTATATTCAATGAGATGCATTGTCTTAAAAATTAATTTCATAGATTAAATATTTGTCTTAAATATGCTATCCTCCTCTTTTCTTCCTCTTATCCTTGCCATTGTTTTTTTTTTTTTTTTTTTTTGCAAAACCTTTGAATACAAATAGAAGCAAACCCCTGAACCAGTGACCAGGACCAGAGCAGCCAGATTAGGAGGTAACGCTTCCATATCACTAGGGAAGTTGGAAAAAAATGTAATCCAATTCATTCCATGGATTAAAAAAAAAAAAAAAAAAAAAGAAAAAAAAAAAAGATTCCTATCCAGTAAGTTCTCATTTTTTTATTATTTTTAAAATTTTATTTCTTTAAAAATTATGTTTAACATAAAAACCCTTTACTTATTTCCATTATTATTTTAGTGAAAATGCAAGAAAATAATGACAGTTTTCCACGTACAGCTCTATCATAGCACTTCCAAAAGAATGTTGGAATGATATGGGAGACTTCGACTCCCTGAGGGTGGGCTAGACTTGTGTTTCCAACACCGACCACACTATCTCGCACATAAAGTAGAGACCCCATTCACACCAAGCAGAAACATTCTGAATAAATACTCCCGTATAAGAAAAGATTGTTTTGTACGCCTATAGGAAGATGTTTCAAAACTACTTTTTAGACTGAACAATAGATAAAAACAAGATGAGGGTAAGCTGAAGGTTTAAAATTCCAGAGAGATCGTGCTCCTCAGAGCCAAATCTCCCCAGACAATTGGAATCTAATCTGTTAGCACAGGCTCCTACAGTTGTCAAATACTAAACAAAGAACCATCAGCTTTTTGGAGATGGAGAAATACTTTTTCAAAAGAGTTTTGAAGATTGAGTTGAAAACAAGGTAGAAAAAGCAGATACAGAAAATCTCTCTGCCTCTCCCCATCTGCCTCCCCCTTCACCAGGAACACCAGATGTTACAGCTGGAGACAGCCACGGACCCTGGCCAGCTGGGGACAGCACCAGAGGACCCTGCGGTCACCTCACTAAGCCCTTGTCTTCTAGTAGTTTCCAGATGTATTTTTCAGTCCACATTTTCCCGCCTCTGGAAGCCTGAAACTGCTTTCCTTTCTCTTGCCGCTTCCTTAAACTGGGTTGTTCTTTTAACTTTACACGTGTTATATGGACACCTATAAGCCAGAGTTTTATGCCATTGGTTTGAACTGCCTTTCCCCAAAGTTTCTGCCGTGTGACCGTGCACTGCACACATCAGTAAACCTGCTTGCTTTTCTCTTGTTAATCTGTCTTTTATTACAGGAGTCTGTCCCAACTATATAAACCTATGAGGGTGGAGGAGAAATTCTACTTCTTCCCTGACGCTAGTAAGTGAATTAGTTTACTAAGGTATTCAGAACTTCCTTTCATGACTGATCTAAAATATTCTGTATCTACTGTATTTCAGATACTACAGGGCGCTCTGACTTTATTGCTTTTGTAATCTCAGCATCTACTGTAACATGAACTTGGCCAGCACTGGGTTCACAGAAGAATTGGGAAGGACAGAGCACAGCGGGTCTGCAGCAGAGTGTTTGTCAATGGAGGCACTGAAGTTAATAATCCACCGGTGGCAATAAAACCAGGGACGGCGTCATAAGGCAAATATTGTAAATAGGGAAACTGTGTTCCTTGAAGACTCACAAAGGCATTCCAGCCCTGTGAACCTAATTGTTCCCATTCTTCACAACTTTGTATGTACTTTACTTATATAGTTATTGTGATTCAAATTACCTGGATGTGTCTCTGAAAGATTAAACAGAAATGCAATAGAGATCAAATAAAGAATTCTTTGCTGAATGAATACTTTGGAAAGAGAACAATGTAAAAATATTACAGTGATATTTCTCCACATAGACAATGAACTTGAGAGAGAGGAAAAGGATCAGAAAGCAAACAGAGGGAAAGTTTAGTTTGACTTTCAGGAGGGCTTAGAATGTAGGTCTCCAAACCCTAAATATTAAAATACAAACAGACACAAGAGCACTTACCTTGACTTGGTATTTCTATACCTATAATCTTTGAAGGTTATAATATCTAAAAACAATTATTGCATCAGATTCATTGCATTACAAATGGTTCTGTGTTACTCTGGAAATAGGTGTTCCAAATGTAGACGCTAAAAAGCTTTGTGTACTACTTGGCTATAGAAGCCTATGGATATAATTAAAAATAAAAATAATTCTTGGTAAGCAACACAGTATCTTAGATGATGTTATTAATATGTGGATTAACCAATGTACTCAGTGCTAATACAAAACCAGTATATAAACAACTACCTGTCCACATGAAAGAACAAAAGCAGAGTCTAGTGAGAGGGAGGGGAGCGGAGGGGAAAGGAGGGGAGGGGAGGGACGGGGTGTGGGGGAGGAGGGGCTGGGTGGGGGATCCCACCTGATATGCACAATGTGAGGGTGTTCAGTGCACACCCTCGGCAAAGGGCTCAATTACAACTTGAATTTTATCTTAGAAATGAAAACAGTGCAACTTAAACATTATATACTCATAATAATCTGAAATAAAAAAAAATGTGGATCAAAACTTTTAATCTAATTACACCAATGGCCCAAATACATAACATATACAATATGAACAATGAACTGAAAGACAGATGTAGGCTGCCTGCAACCCCGAGCGTCTATATATACAGAGCAGCATTGTGTGTCTTCTGCAGGCCAGAGCAAACATAAAGAAATGGTCACACACAGAGCAGCGTGAACGCTTGGGCTGAGCTCCCAGCAGGAAGTTCCTAAACCCTCAGTTGGAAGCCGATGACCTGTGGCCCAGCGCAGGCACGCCTATGTGCACGCCCACGTTCTCTGGCCTTCAGGCCCGACTCTACAGTACTCGGGTCTTTGACAATTGCATCTTGCTTACTCGCGAAGCACTTAGGCTAGAACGGGCACAGACCTTCTTGTAAAGCACTAAGTCATCATTTCCTACTGCCTGCCTTGGTTTTTTCCATTCTTCCCCATTAATGCCTTTTTCCTTATCTGCTGTCACTATTAGAAATTTTCTTAACATCCTTAAATGAAGTGGGAACGCAGCAGTAATTGCCCCTGGGGGGAACCCTCTGATGTAATTTTAGGTATTCAATGCCCATTCATTCATAGCATTTATTAAACACTGTAGGGGAGAAGGAAGACTTTCTCTTTATTCTCCGAGGGTTCCATAATTGACTTTATGAAATAAACTGACAGTAGACAGATTAGCAGGAGAAAAGACACAAGAATTTGTTATGTGCCTGGGAGTCCCTCGAGTATTAGACACAAAGAAAGGCCAGATGGTTGAAGCTCAGGTAGTTTCCCTCAGTGAGGGAAAGGAATAGAAGCTTGAGGCTTCTGGAGACTGGGGACCAACTGACACAAGTTACGAAGGGGTGGTGATCGAAGGCTGTCTTGCTCTGCAGGTGAAGAGCCTCTCAGGTGGTGAGAGTCTTCGCAGAGCAGCCCATCGTCACCAGAGGAACAGCCAGTGACTGACTGTCTGGGCAAGGTGTTGACTCTTCTCTCCATTTCTGAGATAAGATCTTCCATGGTTGATGAGTTCCTAGGACAATTGCTTTCTTTTATACATGAATTACTTTCACAAAAGCATAGCTTTTCAGAGCTACTCCTGTGCCCATAATTTCTCATAATACCCAGGTTGAAAGAGGCCAAAGAGGTGTACTGGGGGGCATAGTCTGGTCTCCTGCAGTCATATTTTGGGGTGGTGTGTCCCAAGTCCCAGAAGTATGGAGTATGATCTTGGAGCCAGGGCCTCCGTATACATCTGTGCAATTTGTGCCCTGCACACATGATCCCACCTACAGAGAAGAGGCTGCTGAAGATGGGGCATTTCACTTCTGGGGCCCTGTTAGCTATTGGGGCCATGCCTGATGGTGGTGGGGGCAGGACGACATCTGCAGAAGGAGGGGAGGGAGAGAGGACACAACTCACAGGGCATACTGGGTCCTCTTCACTTGAACTCAGCTCTGTTGTACTGCTATGGCCAGATTTTGAAAGTTTTCTCTTCTCTTTCCACACTAACTCTCTGGTTAGGCCAAACTATTGCTCATCAGAATATTCTCACATGCTCAGTGTTCTTTATGATACTGGATTCCACAGGGCCCCAGTCTCGTTTCCAGCCTCTGGATCAGCCACTGAATGAACCTGTGGGGGAGACCCGGGGGCCCTCGCAGATGCCATTTCTCCAGGTCAGCTCAAGGTACCCAAGGACCAGGAGCAGTTTGGCCCCCCTAATGTGACTATGGCTCCCTTAAAACACGACACTGTGATGAACATGTTTCCTCTCTCATTCAGTCTCCAGAGATTTAGAATAACTTGAGCAAGTCCTCCTAATTGAGACAGCATTTTAGTAGTCTTTTTTATCCTGCAAAATACTCTGCAGATACTAAAGGCTTAACATATATTTATGGGATGGAAGATTTTACACAGACATATGCTACTGTTAAACTAATCTTTAGGGAGATTTTTCATTTGAGACTAATAAATTACTTACTAAAGTAATTTATTTTTTGGCATTTTCTAGTTTACCCTTTTTGTTTATTAACAAATACTAATAAACTTTCTATATACAAATATTTCCTGATGTATAAAAGACAGGGACTTTTTTTGAGCTGTGGTGTAGATGCAGCTGCAGGAGTGTGATGCCACCCCACCCCCCCACCCCGAACTATTGTGTCCTCCCTACTCCATTCCAGTAAGAAAAGTTGGATTCCTTGACCCTTTAGAAGGAGTGGGTGGCCTTGAAGACTTCAATAGTATATAGTCACAGCCCAGCAATGGTAGGAAATAAAGTGGGACCCCCAGAGCTCCCGTGGAGAAGTCCTTGGGATCATAGCAGGGGAGTGGCGTCTTTTAACCTAGTCCCCAAGTGGATTTTGGGTGTTTACAAATAGTGTCCCATTGCATAACACACAACTGACACCAGGGGACACCAGTACATTCAAATACTACATGAAAAGTTGTTGCAAGATTGGTGGGATTTAGACTTCTGCAAGGAAGCTTTGAGGTTAGACATTGAGTAACTTCTTGCCAGTAAAAGTAATTAAATGCTGCCTCCGGACATGGCCTAATTATCTGCCAAGGAGAGGCAACTATTTGCTGTGAATGCTTAAGTGAATCCTCCATGAATGTTGGAGGCTGAACAAGGATTCTTGGAAATCAAGGCAAAACTGAACAAAGAAGCCACAGTAACAAGTCCTTCCTTACAAAACCCACACTGTGTCCAAGGGACAGAAAAGGAAGTTTGCCAGCCTCACACTTCCACCTTAGAAGGCAGGAACTCTGCTTTGCTGTATTTGAATTATTATTTCTATCTTAATTTAGGAGTCTGCTATTTAAAACAGCTGTCGTGTGTCCTTGTGAGACTCAGGCCACAGCTGCAGGTCCCCTGGTGGGTCCCTCTCCACAGTTCCTGTTCCAGTTAACTTAAGGGTATTTGAATCCATCTCACTCTCCAACATCTGATTGGAGGAGTGAATGCTGAAAACAGATACTTTCATGGAAGGTGAGAAGACAGGGATGGGCACTCTGGCCTCTGGCCTCCAGCTGCCCGACCTAGGGCCATGGTGGGCACCCAAGTCACAAGCTTGCCTATGTGCTCTGGTACCAACATTACCAGCATGCAAGAAAGCTCTGAGGCTCAGAGATGGAAGAGACCACGTTTACAGTGGAAAAAAGTAAGGCAGAGGAAGGGTTAAACGATTTATGACCTCACGGCACTGGGGCAGAGAGATGCCAGGTTTCTCTCTAACTTTGTACTGCTTCAGTTTCAGTAGTAAAATACCTAAACCGCCCTCTCTGAACAGAATATGATGTACTCACAGAAGGAAGGCAGCTCGGCTTCCAGGAGGTTGCCTTGGGGGAGGCTGAACTACCTGGCAGTTGTCTACTGTGAAACGAGGCACAAAAACCATTTCCTAAGTCAAAAAACATGTATAAAGTTTATTGGTACAACTGATTTTTATCTCTAGCTGGAAACCTCTGCATGGGTTAAATATTCTTTATGCATTTGTCAAATTTAGGAAGTGAATATTTAACTGCTTACATTTTGATGATGAAGATAAATATCATTTGTTAAAAACTGATCTCAGTCCTTGTGGGGTCAGTTCCTTTCGGATGGTGTATAAACAAAACCATGCAGGGACATTAACCCGCTCCTCAGAGTAGTCGAACTTACAGCGCATGTTACAAAAACAACAGCAGCCCAAGCACTTCCTGTAAGAAGCATTTTTAAGAACTTTATTCATCTCACAGCACCTTGATGTTCTCATTGGGTTTTAACTGTGTGTGTGAATTTCTCACTATCCCCAAGAGCATCCCCCAAACTCGTCCTCAGTCTGTTCCTGGACAGCAGAGGAAAAAGAAGGAAAGTACATCCTGGAGGGGCTGGAGGCCATAGCCCAAAGGAAGGATCATACATTTAGAAATTTTGTGAAGATTCTTTATTCTGTGACTTTGACCTTATTTTCCATATCAGGTACTCTGGTTTGAAAATCACCACCTAGGAGAAATTGCCCTTTCTTTTCTTTTAATTCCCCCAGAGACTGCAGGAATTAGAGTGGCCCCATGTCATCAGGGTAAAGACTGTAAGTCTCACTTCTGTTCAGAGAGAAGATTCTTGCCCTGCTCTTGTTCAGAGAATAACCCAGTTCTTGAAGAGCATTAACAATTACGCATCTAATGATAACTCTCTACTCTTTACCTGGATCCTAACATATCAAATTCCAATTTCAGATTTTCAACTACCTGCAAGATATTTATGCCTCCAACTAGCACGCAGCAGTCACTACTATCCGTTATACTGTTTATTTCACACCCCTAGCCTAGAAATAACCCTGCAAAGGTCCCGTCCCCGCAATGTGGGGAGAAACCAACCATTTGCGATAAAAGTGTCTCATGACCCCAGGAGGCTCCAGAGGAAGGAACCTGGGTGGAATTAAACAGAGGTCCAAAAGGAGAGGATTTTGCATTTTTTTTTTTTTTTTTTTTTTTTTTTTTTTAAATATTTGGGGAAGGGTGCGTGTGTGTGGAGGTGCCTGGGGATGATGAGGGTTGGAGCTGCAGGCGTGTGCCTCTCCCATGGACTTGAGTCCCTTTTGAGGCTGCCCTTGAAGTTGCTCACCTGTTACATCACTCCATGGAGAAGCCGAGGTCTGAGACCAAGGGGTGGCTCGTGTCCTCTATGCTCTGGCGAGGTGCTGGGGCCTGCTGCTCTCACCCTGAGATGGCCCTGGACGGGAGGGGGCAGGGAGCTGCCAGGCTAATATCCTTGGGAGCAGGAGCTGGTAGCCTCAGGGGACTGTAGGAGTCACCTAAGGATAGTGATCCTGGGCCTAAGAGTCCTTGTTTGCAGAGAGAGCTAAATTCAGGCACCAGGTTGGCCACACTGCACTTAGTCCCCCTGCGGAGCAGGAAGGAAACTTTGCAAAGGGCACAGGAGACTCAGGAATGTGTGGGGAAAAATCTTGGAAGTAGGAAATCCAAGACCAAGGACAGCTTTTGTCGTAGTTTGGCCAAGGCCAGGAAACGGGGAGAATTTGTGTGGACATTAACAAAACAGGGGCATTTATTGCAGTCTGTCTGCTTCATCTGACCCTGGGAGTGGGAGAGAAAGGGCAGCAGTGGGTCCCTTCCTAGCAGGAGCTGTGCCAGTGGGGAGGGGGCCTGGGGACAGAAGGGGAAAGGAGGCAGCAGCGGCCTGCACCTGCTCCCTGGGTAAGGGGGCTGCTGGGAATTGGAGGGAACCCAGCCTCCCATGCTCCCTGCCTGCACCTGCCTGCACCAAGCCACCTCTCCCCTGCAGAGATTCACCATGCCCTGAAGGCCCTGAAGAAAATCCTGCCGTTCGTATCAGCCAGGGAATTTGTAAGCTTGAGTATCAGATCTGTGGCTAGATAGGCTGGGTCTAGGGAAACAAAGGTGTTTTGGAACGACAAGAAGGATAATACTATAAAAGAATAGCTCTGAGGAATGTTTTGGACCTTTTACAAGAGGTCTTCCTTTTGGGGATAAGTAGAAAAAGTCTTTGCAAATAATCAATGATATAGGAAGCACAAGGAAATTAAATAGGTGCCAAGCATTTTTATAATAATGAAGAAGGGGTTTTGGGTATAAAATTTGAAAAGCTTTACCTTTATACCCTTCCTTGAAACAACAGAAATAAAAAAGTAAATCTTTCGTATTAACCTGGATGGAAGTGGAA
>CAUYPK010161082.1:0-28064 GCA_963574355.1 Loris lydekkerianus | reverse complement strand
GTTTCTTGTAGTATTTGTTAAGGATTTTTTGAATTTCTGAGGGGTCTGTTGTTATTTCATCATTACCATTTCTGATTGATGAAATTAGAGATTTGACTCTTTTTTTCCTGGTTATGTTGGCCAGAGGTTTATCTATTTTATTGATCTTTTCAAAAAACCAACTTTTGGATTTATTGGTCTGTTGTATAATTCTTTTGTTTTCAATTTCATTTAACTCTGCTCTGATTTTGGTTATTTTAAGAAGATTTTTGACCCTTATTATTCCCTGTTCTTTTGATACATTGAAACAAGATAGCATTGAGAGTTTAGTCTAAAACAGTGGTTCTCAACCTTCCTAATGCTGTGGCCTTTTAATACAGTTCCTGTGGGTCACGACCCATAGGTTGAGAACTGCTGCTCTAAAAGAAAATTGCAGTCTTTGGTAGGATACATAAATCAGACCTGATTATCATTATTGTAGAAATGTGGGAGAATTGACTAGAAGTATGATAATTAGAATAAAAGATAGTAAAAATGGTTAAATACGCCTGGCTCCTTAGGAAGTCAGTAAGAAATAGGCCCGGAAACCAAGATGCATGAGCAAGGGAGCATATATGAGCATTATGTGAAGAGAGAGACAGTAATCTGTCAGTATAGCAGAGCACTGTGGGAACGTTGCAGCATATAATGCACAGTCTGATACTTGATGCTCTTCAATTATAAAAGGACAGTTATTCAGTAAATATTTGTTTAGGGACAGCGTGTAAAATCTCAAAAGTATAAAAATCAGTGAGATACATTCTGGTCTTTCGCTGGAAGCAAACTTCTAATAGCTAGAACAAGACAGTGGTCAGGTAACTTAAGTTACTGTGTTATATAGCAAAAGAGGAATAAAAAAGTAAATGTTAAAAAAAGAAAGAAGAGGCATTCTGGATGTAGGTGATAAATACGCTGCATAAAGTTGTGAATATCAAAATCTATGTTTTGGGACTGGGCCAGTTCATTTACAACATGGATTAAATGTGAGCCTGTTTTGGAAAAGTAAACAAGAATGGTACTTAGTTTGTATGGATTGAAATGAATGGGTGAATGTGCAGCTGCCCAGTCTCTATTAAGGCACAAGTGAGCTGTAACTGCATTGAAGAGATTTTTAAACTCATTTAGGATCAATATAGCTAGGACACATTGTGGGCAGGGTCGGGGATGGAAGGGAGAGGAGGTAATGAGTTCCATTTTGGACATGGTGAGAGGGCTTTAGAGACTGAAGTAACAAAGTCAAGTTAGTTGTTGTTGGAAATTGGGCAGTACTGTACTAGAACATAGATATTTGAGCATATGTTTATGAAAAGAAAACAAAACAACCATGTTTTCTGTATTGCCAAAGATTCACATACTATGTGATACTTGAAATAATAATATAGTACAAAACATACTATGAAATAATAATATTGCTTTAGGTGAGGTGACTACAGCAGATGTATTGGTATCTCAGGTATTTACCCATGAAATATTATTTGAAATGTAAATGTGAAAAGAAACTAATGCCCTTCTTGGCTGTAGTTTATGATAGGTAAACCAATTTTGGTTAATGTTCATTTTGTCATCTCCTGTCTGCTTCATTTTAACCTTTTTATTTGTACTGGTTTATTTATTGAAATGAGAATTTGAGGGAGTGGATTCTTAATGTGGATATTTTGAGCTTAGAAGTAAGCATCATATCATCATATACATTTCTTATTTACTTAACAAAGAGGACCCTCATGTACACATTTTATTTCCTTCTTTTATAATATCTATCAATCCCAGAATGTCTTTTTAAGAAACAGAATGAGATCACAGGGAGAAATTATGTATGTTATTAAATAATTACTAGGTTCCAAACACAGTGTGGAAGGAATTAACTTTTCTTGAGCTAAAATGGACTACAATAGGATCAATGTGTCTTCTGGGTAGAATGACCTTAAAACTTTTTTTAACATGAATTTTGATATGTACACAGATGAAGGATTTTATAAGGCCTAACGTGAAAAACAGAGGCCTCTCCTCTCCCCGACCCTCCTCAACCCTCCCCTCCTTCTCTGCTTTCTAGATGGTGAATTTTTTTTTATTGCTTTCCATTTTCTTACATAGGTTTGTACATTTTAAACTATACACATAATGTTTTAGAAGAATTTTAGGAGTGAGTAAAAAAGTACATGATTACATTAATGTCCCCATCTTTGAAAGTTTTTGTTTTTTCACCTGTTTCTGAAGCTATAAGCTAAAATGGCTTTTTTGAAGCAAGCGTTAGGATAGGTGTAACATTCTTATATTTTCAACTGTCATTGAAGTTGTTGAATTAAGAGTATACGTTTGCCAGAAATGTTTTACAACTCAATTATTTATTACTTCAGTAAAGCAAATGGCAAATTACACTCCCATCTTTGTTATTTCTATCATGCAAAAATCTGGCTTTTTTCTTTACCATATGTAAAAGTTTCTGTGACAAGTCATGATTTTAACTTTCCTGAAATATTATGTATTATGTTTTTCAGTTTCTCTTGTATTATTAACTGTATGCTTATCTGACACTCTTGACACACATACACACACGCGCCCCCCCCCCCCCCTTTTTTTTTTGTGGCCGGGGCTGGGTTTGAACTCACCACCTCTGGCATACAGGACCGGCACCCTATTCCTTTGAGCCACAGGCGCCGTGCGCATACACACACACACACAGACACACAGACACACACACACAGCTTTTCAACTCTTTGTCCACTGATTATAACATCTGTGTCAGTTCTTGATTGCTTTTGATTATTGATTGGTTTTTTTCATCTCATATGTATTGCATTTTCTTGCTTCTTTGCATGACTAGTAATTTCTAATTGGATGCCAGAGAGTATGAATTTTACCTTATTGGATGGATATTTTTATATTCCTGTAAATGTCCTTGAGCTTTGTTCTGGGATACAGTTAAGGTAGTTGGAAAGAATTGATGCTTTTAGGTTGTGCTTTTAAAATTTATTTAGGCTGTACTGAAGCAATGCTCAGATGAGGCTTAATTATTTCCCACTGTTGAGCAAGATCCTCTGTGTACTTGACTCACTGTGATCATGAAGCCTTCCCCTGTCTCTTTGTGAGAACCTGGCATTTGGATCTTGAATCCTTGTGGGTGGCGCCTTCTCTGGCTTCTGGAATTTCTTCCCAGTCCTATATTCAAGTATTCAACTGGACCCTTTGCAGTTCTCCAGAGTTCTTTGTGTGCAGTCCGGAACTCTTTTATTTGTGAACTGTAGCTGCTTTAATTTGCCTGGACTCCCATCAGGGAGTGGATCTGGAGACTCTCAAGCCTGTAAGCTGGGACAGTGGTAGGCTCACCTCGTTTTTTTGCATCATTGTTCTTAGTAATCTGATGTTGGTGACTTAAAACTATTGCTTCATATGCTTTACATGTTCCTTGATTGTTTCAGAAGGGAGAGCTAATCTGATTCTTGGAACTTTTATCTTGGCTGGAAGCAAAACTCCTTGCATATATGGGTTTAGACAAACAGGTACACTTTTAGATCCACCACATAATAACCATACCTTTTGCCAGAGAAAATAAAAAATACACATTATAATGGGAAAATAATTGTTATCATTCTTCAACATAAAAATTAAAATCTAGATTTTAAAACTGCTTTTTCTTGCCATGGTGGAGATACTTAAATACATTTTATAGCCTTTTCTGTATGGATACTCCCAAGGTTCTCAAGTTTCCTGATTCATTGACTCCTTAGTTTCTCAGGTTTTCATATTATACTCTAGACTAAAAGAAATATCTCAGTTCCATTTATTAGATATTTATTTCTAAAATCGCATTTGATATAAATTTTGGTATGTTTATATCAAATACTAATTATTTTAGAAATATTAAATAAATTGAAACAAATTTTATTTGTATTGTGAATAACCACATTATTTATTAAAAGCATTGTGGTTTTGGGGGGTGTTGTTCAAATCTCAAACCTTGGAATCAGGTTACATATCACCACCTTCTTTTCTTGTATTGCATTGATTTACTTTTTATTGCAGCAACTGATGAACATTTCACTTTGTAAAGATATAGACATCACCAAAAGGAATGTGGTGAGATCTAACATTGAAACGGTCAAATAGTTTTGTCTAGTAGTTTATGTGTTATCATCTGACAGGTATTATTGCTGTGTTTTCTTTGAAAATTCAGACATGCCCAGTACCCCTGTGGGACACTGTGCTGACTTTGAGTTCACTCTTTGGAAACACGTAGCTAGCCTAACATAAGACTCTGCTTTGTTTCATTTTTTCATATCCCCTTATAGCACATCAATGTGTTTTGATTCTAAGGATAGTAACAAATTATAAAGCAGGAGTATTTGCTTCACTGTTTAAATTTATTTTTATCCCTGTTAGCTAAGTTCAAACTTGTGAGCTTTAATAGAAAGCTATTTTATTATACCCTTTATTTTGTTTTATTGGAGTCTCACAGTTAGGCAGATGCCTTTAAGATAAAAATCCAACTGCATATACTGTTTCTTGTTTGTCTGCCATACAAACCAGGTGCATTCGTGTATACATTTATATGTTATTTACTTATAAATTTATATTCTTATTTTAGAATAATTTAAAATTTTAAATTATTTGTAAATGCTTATGTATTACCTCTACAACTTAAAACAAGAAGCAGCTCTGACATTAGGAAATTATTATATCACAGGTGAAGGAGAAGTGTGGCTAACTACTTCTGAACATCCTTGTAGCTTGACAAGGTTTTTTACTAGCTGATTAGAAGACATCGAGAAAATTAAACTTAGGTATTCTCTATGAAACTAGTATTTATGATCTGATATAAATAAAGGATGGCCTAATAGTTTTATCTTTTTAAAGTATTGTCAGAAATAGAGTTAAAACTATTCTTACATTGATTACTTTTTGTGGTTATAATGAAAGATTTTCATAATTACCACATGAAATACTTAAATAGGTCTTTTCCTACATGATGTCTATTTGCAAAATACTTTATCTAATGTTGAATACAACTAGTATTTTTTAAAACAGTTGTAATGAAGTGGAAAACTCACTGAATTTGACAATGAAACCTTTGATTCAGCTTCTAAACTGACAGTTTATCAGTTGTGTGACCAGAGAAGTGGCTAGCTTAACCTTGGTGATCTTCATTTAACTCTTAGATCAAGTATGGAAATAATATTGTATTTCTCCACATTTCTTTTGTTACAATTTAAGGATGATACCATGTGTACCCAGGAGCACTCCAGAGGTTTGTGACTGTCATGTTTTACCACTGTATCCTTAGATACCACTGTATCTGGTTCCATGTCTGGTAGTGTGTGACAAGATAGTTGAACTGTCTTTTGACACAGTCAAGTACCCCAACCCCCCATTCATAGCCAGGAAAATAATTCAGAAGGTTTATAATGTCGTCATAGCAAAATAATTTAAACATAGCTGAAATGATTGATAACAGGTTAATTTTATGAAAGACAACTCTCTCTTTAAAGAGAAAAATTTATACCTTATAAATTTTTTAGGAGGAGCAAAATAGAGGCAAGCCAAATTGGGAGCATCTAAATGAAGATTTACATGTACTGATCACTGTGGAAGATGCTCAGAACAGAGCAGAAATCAAACTGAAGAGAGCAGTCGAAGAAGTGAAGAAATTATTGGTACCTGCAGTAAGTAATAATTTCTAAAGCTAGATTTGGGCCTCACTCCCTTTTTTCAATTTTTTTAATTATTTTAATGTTTATGTTAATAAAGAGTCACTAGAAATTTTCATTTGATCATAAAATATAAAAATAATTTATAACTTATTGACTATAGTGTAATATACAAACACAGACATTGCTCAAATACTTAACTGGGAAAGCTTGTTTATTATTGTGAAGGAAATGTAGGGGAGGAGCCAACTGAATTTAATGAGCTACTTTCCAAAAGTAGCATTCAACTTTTGAATCACCATGACTAGGGTGATAAAAGTTTTTAAAATATTTTTGGAGGAGGAATTTCTCATTGTAAGCAAGTAATGAGTATAAAGTTCATATTTAGAAGTCTTAGGTAAGACATTTGAAGTAATTTCTGAGAGTGACATAAGAAATTATTCAGATACCTTTGTATTCTCAACCTCCCTCCTGTTTTCTTTTTCCTCCTGTCTCCTCCTCTGCCTTGGGTTGCTCCTTGTTATGTAACTCTTTAATAATTTTAGAAATGGTGATTGAATTATTGCCAGACCATTATCTTTTTTTAACAAGAAATGAAAAATAAATTGTGGGTTTCCTGAGTCATTTTTTGAAATTTTTTTTCTTATGTTAGTCATCATATATGGAAATATAGAGCCTAAATTGCTGTTGAAAAAACTAGGAATACTGTTAGCTTCATGTCCAACGAAAATGTATTGGCATTTACATAAAATGAGTATAGCATCTGCTGTTTTTTATTTCCCAGATAAGCCTGTTCTTTATTACCATAAAGGTCTATTCTGCAAATAAACCTATAAGTCATTTTCCATTAATTTTATAAAATTACTTCCTTGGAAGAAAAAAATTTTATGTAAATCTGTTGATCTTATAAAGGATATAAATAAGTTAACTATAAACTAAAATCTGTATTTGCACACTATCAAACCATGTAATCTTTCTCATTTTCCTTAATTTTGTGATATTTTAAAGCTATACATACTAGGGTATTAGTCACATATTCAGAAAAAAGTTATTTAACATTAGACTTCCATGGAGAAGTACATCTGAAAAGATTGAGCTCATTCTATTGTAAGCAAATGAGTTCACCTAGTATAGGAAATCGTTGTATAATAATTAAAACTCTTACCAACTAATTAGATTATTCTGATCATTCTGTAAATTACTTTATTTCTAAAAGGTGTTAACCTGGGAAAGAGCATTCAATTAGAAGCTGTGTTAGTAACTACCTATATGTCTCAGAAAGTTAGTTCTAAATTCTCTGTTTCTTCATTTACAAAATAAGAGATTTGGAGTAAATCATCTCCTAAGGACCTTTTTATTTTAAAGATTTTTTTTTTCTTTGCAGTTTTTGGCTGGGGCTGGGTTTGAACCCACCACCTCTGGCATGTGGGGCTGGCGCCCTACTCCTTTGAGCCACAGGTGCCGCCCAAGATTGTTGTTTTTTGAATATGAAGGAAAACCTAACTCCTGTGGAAATATTTTTAGAATGTTATTAAACAAATAACAATTTTAAATTGTGCTCCTTGAAATTACTTATCCTGAAGCAATAAAATTTAGAATTACAAATCATAGGATAATTTGTACAGGTTTTATATAGTGATTGAACCTTGCAGTAATTTCTTATTCCTAATTGTTTTATTGAATATTTATTATAACATAGATGCTATGTCAAGGAATTGGTTCTAATTAAACTGAACATTATTATACGTTTATGATGATGGTGCCAAGATAAACAGAACTTTAAGCAAAATGGAAGCTTTATTGTATTTGAGGTCTCCATCCTTATCCATGTCTCTCTTTGTAACAGTTTTTAGGCTCAAGCAGAATAAACATAGTATTTGATTTGGACTTTTATGCAAAGTCATATTTATACCAACATGAAAAACATGAGTGCCTGTGGCTCAGTGAGTAGGGCACTGGCCCCATATACCAAGGGTGGCAGGTTCAAACCTGGCCCCAGCCAAACTGCAACAAAAAATAGCTGGGTGTTGTGGTGGGCAGTGGGCATGTGTAGTCCCAGCTACTCGGGAGGCTGAGACAAGAGAATTACCTAAGCCCAAGAGCTGGAGATTGCTGTGATGCCAATGCCATAGCACTCTGCCAAGGGTGACAAAGTAAGACTCTGTCTCTAATTAAAAAAAAAAAAAAAAAAAAAAAAATGTAAAAAGCAGTCGACCAAAATGCAACGTTTGAGTGCTATATCATGGGCATTTCATGCACCTTATCCAGTGTCCGCCTCTTAAGGCTGCTTTTCTGATACTCAAATTTCCAGTGCTACGAATCCTCTTTATAGTGGTTCTGGGATATCTCTTTTATTCTGGGGCATCTGTGTTCTTCAGAGTAATACAACTACGTTTATCTTCAGTCAGATACTTTTGCTTTCTCCCTGGTATGAAAGTAAGCATTATTCAAATTCTAGATTGTAGGATTGGCCAGAGACAGAGAGAAAGGCTTACTCTAGGTACCCACTGGCCATTTTTCTTATTTTGATTACCGTATATACTCGAGTATATACGGTAAACATTAGTTCATTACACATTGTGCCGGGGAAAAACTCGGCTTATACTCTAGTATATACGGTAAACATTAGTTCATTACACATTGTGTCTCACTGCTTTATTTTTTTTTGAGACACAGTCTCACTATGTCGCCCTCAGTAGAGTGCAATGGTGTCACAGCTCACAGCAACCTCAAACTCAAGGGCTTAAGTGATTCTCTTGCCTCAGCCCCTCCAGTAGCTGGTACTACAGGCACCCACCACCATGCCCAGCTATTTTTTGATTGCAGGTGTTATTGTTGGTTAGCTGGCCTGGGCCAGATTCAAACCCGCCAGCCTATGTGTATATGGTGTATATGGCTGGCACTGTAACCACTGTGTTACAGGCACCGAGCCTGCTTTACTTCATGTTGAAAAACACTGATAAGTAGTTGGTGGTAATTTATATTTATCACGAGTATAGATCATATTACAAACTTAGTTCAGATATTTTCATTTTCTGATCCATTAGTCTAACTGCTGCCTAATTTCTACTTGAAAACAAAACTTAACAGATGTATTATTGTCCTTTTTATAACTTTCAGCTAATATTAAATACTTTTTGGAGAAAACAAAACTACAGAGAAGTTTTAAGGAAAATTACTTCTATTAACCAGTTCTAATTACCGGTGTTAATATTACTAGCTTATTTTTTTAAGAAACTAGAATAATCTTTTTTTAGGGAATATACTGTTAACATCTTACCGTGTTGTTAAATAGTAATTAACAGTTACATATGATTTTAACTGGTTGCATATCTGTAATCCATAATGGTATGGATGTGGTGTTATCAGCCATTGGTTTTTGGACATTTAAGATTTTTTTACTTGTTAATAGTGTTGCAAGGAAATGTTGTGCTGCCCTTTTGAGTATTTTAAGATAAATTTTTATTTAGAACTAAAATTACCAGAATTAAAATGTGAACATTTTTAAAGCATGGATTACTACTTGGATTAACATCATATAAATAATTCTCATTTTAGTTCACTTTTGTCTAGGTGTTGTAATTTGAAAATGCCATTGTCTATTTTGATAAATTATGAGTTGATATCTAATTGCTAAATTTGGTACTTGTAGGAAACATGAGGGTTTCAGGGTCTTCTTTGTGAATAACTCCTATTTTTATTGTCTCTGAATTATCTTTTTCATATCCTTTGTTCAGTTTTCTATTTGAATTTTCTTATTAGGCTTTTGTATTAGCTGTATGTGCTAAGATATGTATGCCTAATATTTTCTAAGTTGATTCACTTTTGAATTTTTCTATTTTTAATCATGTAGACATTTTAAACTTTTAGTTGATACTATGGAACTTTTTCTTTGTGATTTTTTTTTTTTTCCCCATTTCCTTTATGTCTTTTCCTTCTTAAAACAAGTACATTTTTTTCCCCTTATGTTTTCTTCTAGATTTTTACAGTTTTATTTGGTGCTTTGATTCATCTGAAGCTGGCATCATGCTCCCCTTATAAATTCTTCTGTGTTTATGAAACCATGCATTCCCTATGCCATGTAACTCACATTCCCCCCCTCTCTCTGTTAAGATTTGGGCAACTTACTTTCCTATCTCCTTCCTTTCCTAACTGGGTTGTGGGTGGTGATTTGAATTGTGAGCTCTTTTTATTTTTAGGAACGAAAGCTCCATCGCCTAGCTTTTTTTGTCAGTTTCTTTTCCTAAAATCTAAGATTAATGATTGATTAAAAGGATGTGCAGTCAGCTTTTCTGCATTTTTGGATTGATTCAACCAACTGCAAGTCAAAAATATTCTGAAAGAAGCCAGTAAGAAATAATATAAATTAGAAAACCAATGTAGTATAATTATTTATAAAGAATTTGCATTGAATTAAGTATTGTAAGTAATCTAGTGATTATTTAAAGTATATGAGAGAGGAGGGCCAGTGGTGCAATGGATATGGTTTATGGTGGATTATACATACATTATGTGCAAATACTATATCATTTTCTATAGGGGACTTGACCATCCATGGATTTTGGTATCCACAGAGGGTTGTGGAGCAAGTCTCCCATAGCTACCAAGGAATGATTATATGTACATTGAGCTTGTATGTAAAATAGAAAGTTTTAAGTGCTTACAAAAGAGCACTTGTACTGTCAGCACACTTTTTGCTTCCTGAGCTATCTAAAAAGGTGGGAGGAAATGAACTAGATTTCAAAACATGGGGAAAGGTACAGTATTGTTCATCGATAGAGTAAGTATGTTTAAAGAACCACAATGAATTTAGTTTTTTGGATTATAAAATATATAAAGAGTTATAGTGGGATAAATATTGAAAAAGATTTATATACTTTGGAAATTTACAACTATGAGCAGCTGGGGGCTTCACATAGCGAATTAGCCATGCCAAACCATTTCAGGGCATAGAAACCCTTTCTCATTGAGATTTCAAGGCATAGTTTTACACTGTTAGTATTCACTGCCTAGGACAATGTCTGGGATATAATAGGTTTTCCACAAATACTTATTAAATGAATTAAAATATTGGTGTCAAAGTTAAGAATTTAGGTTATGTTAGTACAGTAAGTAATGGTTGATTACATTTGTTTGAAATTGCATTATAAAAAGTAATATTTACACAATTACTATAGAAAATGAAGGCTGGCTTTTGATGTAGATTAAAAATTTTGTTTACTAAAAGGTTTTCTATAAAAGAAGGAAAGGAAAAACTATGTGAATAAACTTATTCTGTTAATATTATCTTCCTATTATACTTCGGCAAACTAGGTTGAATGTATTGTGACTACTAATTCAAAACATTGGCTTTTCTGAATCATGAGGCCTTCCTAGACTCAGATAATTAAACCATTTTCACCTGTTTTCTTAAATACTGTTGATTGTATTGAAATAAAACCTGAATTGGAAAATTCAAGCTTCAAGTTAAGTGTTGAAAAGTTTAATGAATTAATATTATTGATAGTGACAGGCTATATAAATCAGTTCTGAACTTAAAATTGTCCTATATTATGGTGATTCAGTTTAGAGATGAGTTGAAAACCATTATTTAAATTGATACTAAATATGATGACTGCCCAGTTCCATGAAATGATTGGTTATACCTAAAACAATCTAAGGCATCCAAAAATCTGATACCTGATTTTGCAGTAATTTTTTTGAACTTTTCTCTCCTGTAGTTCTAAGCCATAAAGTCATAATGGTTATTTTTAAATTTTTATCCTTTTCTTTTTCTTTTTTACTTCCCTTGTGTCGATTTGTGTGTGTAGTCAAAATATCTAATTTGTGAGGCAAGTTATAGGATATGACTTATCTTAATTTGATTTAAGTCTTTTTTTTTTTTTTTTTTTTTGGTGGAGACCACGTCTCACTTTGTCACCCTCAGTAGAGTGCTATGGCATCATGATTCACAGCAACCTCAGACTTTTGGCCTCAGTCATCCTCTTGCCTCAGCCTCCCAAACATCTGGACCTATGTGCACCTGCCACGATGCCAGCTATTTTTTAGAGACAGGGTCTCGCTCTTGCTCAGCCAGCTATTTTTTAGAGACAGGGTCTCGCTCTTGCTCAGGCTGGTCTTGAACTCCTGAGACAGTCTACCTGCCTTGGCCTCCTTGAGTGCTGGGATTACAGGCTTGAGCCACCGTACCCAGCCTTAGCAGTTAGTTTAGAATGTTTTACTAATGTTCTGGTCCTGAACTGAGAATTGCAGAAAAGAACTATTGCTCTGAGTCAATAGGATTTCACTGAGGGGTATCAGAATTCTAACAGGATAGAAGCATATTTCTTAGTAGTATTTAGTTTTTTTTAGCCTTAGATTGTCATTCCAGGGAGCTGCCAACAGGATCCTTCAAGCTTTCCCTCTTCCTCTCTTCCCCTTCCAGAGGCAAAGTCTTGCTGTGTTGCTCATGCTGGCCTCAAACTCCTAGGCTTAAGCGATCACTGGGACTGCAAGCATGTTCCACCATACTCATGTATTGCATGAAAACATTTTTAACTTCTCTGTGGTTTTCATGTCTTAGAATTTACTTTGTGAATAGCGATGCTCATAATTTTGTTTGTTGATAGTTTCAGTAGCAACTGCTTTCTAACCATGTTGGTTAACAAATTATAGGTCTTTGGGGTTTGGAATTGTGAGTTATATCTTTCCTGTCTCCAGTATTCTATTATGTAATTTATAGAGTTTTTTACAGTTCAGAAAAATCACAAGTCAGTCAAATTATTTCATACTTTTCTCAGGTTTGCTCACCTTTCCACCCTACCATTTCCTTTGCATTTATTTATTTATTTATTTATTTATTTGAGTTATAGTCTCACTTTGTTGCCCCTGATAGAGTGCTGTGGTGTCATAGCTCACAGCAACCTTAAACTCTTGGGCTCGAGTGACCCTTTTGCCTCAACACACAGCTAATTTGGCTATTTTTAGAGGCAGGGTCTCACTCTTGCTCAGGCTGGTTTTAAACTCCTGAGCTCAGGCAGTCTATCTGCCTTGGCTTCCCCAAGTGCTAGAATTTCAGATGTGAGCCATCACGCCCAGCCCCTTTGCCCTAATTTAAATGACAGTTAACTCAAAACTCCACAACTGATGTTCCTGTTTAGGGGCCCCTTAAACGTAACTTTACGTGTAAAACTTGGGAGTTGTCATTTACTAAAACCTTTTAAAGCCACGTAGAAAAGTCCAAGGACTGAGCTTTGGGGTATCTCACCAGAAAGTAATCAGAAAGAAGAGGAGGATCTGTAATAGAGGGGATGGCCTGAAAAAGTGTAAAAATGTTTTCTATCTCTCTGAAGACTCCTTCACTCTTCTTGGAAATTAAAACCTGTATCCCTTCTTGACACTAGTGGTTGGGAGAAGTAAAACAGTGTCCTTTGTTCTTTGCATCCAGGGAGATTGCTCAAGGAATTGTCTTTCTTCTTGTCTGGGTGGAGGACATAAGATTTTCTTAGCTGGAGATGGGATTAGTCAGATGTCACAAAAAATGGGATTAATCAAATGTCCTGAGATTGTCTTGGCCAAAGATGGAATTGATTATAACTATCCCCTATAAAAGCTCTGTATTTCTGCTGCTCAGAACCAGAGAAGAGTCTGTCAAACTTCTCTCTTGCTGGCAAAGTAATAAACTTCTCTTTCCTTCTCAAACCAATTGTTCTCATTCTTTTGTTATGACCTTGGAGACAAGCACCAAATTTTCGGTAACAGATTCATGAAGGAAGATCAAGGAGGAGGAGCTTCTGAGGGTAAAGGAAAACTGAGAGCAAGTCCTTGAAGTTAAATTTACAAATTTTCAAAAAGGAGTGAATGGTCAGATGTGTTGCTTAAGAAGATTGTTCATTTTAGATGATGAGGAATGAAAATCAACCATCTTTCCTTTTTTTTTTGAAATGGTGAGGTTAAAAGCCTGATTTGGGCCAGGCATGGTCCATCCTGTAATCCCAGCACCCCTGAGAGGCTGAGGTGAGAGATTGCTTGAGCCCAGGACATCCGAGGGTAGCCCAAGCAACAGCAATATTCTGTCCTTAACAAAAAACAAAAAAGTAGCCTGGCATAGTGGTGCATTCTTATAGTCCCAGCTAGGAGGGAGGCTGATGCAAGAGGATTACTTGAGCTCTGGAGTTGAAGGCTGCAATGAGCTATGATGATACCACTGCATTCTAGCCCAGGAGTAAGACCTTATCTCCAAAAAAAAGGAGGTGGGATTTTTTTTTCCTCCCTCTAAAATTTTATTTATATAAATGATCTTACCAGTTCCTTGGCCTCTTAGTTCTTTTATATCGGTTTACCTTTAGTGGTCTTATCCTCCACTCCACATTATTTACCCCTGCCCATGTGGCTCCTTACATCTTTTTATTACCAATAAATGTACCTCCCTAAATAGCAGCACAGTGTCCAGCAGTGAACACTTCCCTTCTATCCAGTAAAGAGTTGCTATGTAAATTTGGCAAGCAGAAAGTGCATTTAAAATTTTAATACTCCATCCTAAGTTTTCTTCCAGAAAATTTGCACCAGTTTACACTCCTGTAAATTGTATGGAAATACCTATTTCTCGACGGTTTCAAACTCTGGATATTAACAAACCTTTTTGATATTTGCATTTCCAGTAGGTTGTTTTTTGTTTTTTGTTTTTTAAGAAAAGACTCATAACAAAACTAAGTCTCGTGGTTCTTACAACTATTTGTTCTTTTAGGTCAATTTCTGTATAAAGGAGTTTTGTGATATTATAGATATGCATTTGACTCACTGTTTACCATGTATTAATTATAACATGAAAACATTTTTAAAAAATTAAATAAGTGAGATAATAAGAGTAATAATGAGTAAAAAGATAGTTCTGTTTTGAAGTGTGTTTTTAACTGAATTGCTACTAAACCGATGGTACTGCATGTAGTTCTCGGCCAAATATCAATAATTGAAAGCCTTTTCATTTTATTGAGAGAGAAGATGAGGTATTAAAAGATAAATTAAAAGACATCTAGCATAATGCATTTACTCCTTGATAGAGCTGTAATGTGAAAGAGCATTTCTCTTATGTAAAGAAAGGTGTTGCTACTGATTTCTGCCATGCACAGCCATTTTAATCTGAATGGGAAATCTGTCTAGGGACCCAGAGTACAGTAATTAGCAGTCTCTTCCGAGTGTCAGAGCAAAATTACCATTGTAATGGTTTAGCTGCAGGATAAAAGGATTGAATTTGGTTCTGCCTGTCTGCCAAACTAAATGAGTTGTCCTGGGAATTTTCAAATGCGAAAGGCATTTACTTAAAGCAATTTGGTGGCTTTGAATAAACTTCATAAAATACAGGTTTGAAAGAAGCCAGTCCTTGCTTTCTCCCATATAGATAGGACTGTATAGAAGGTTGGTAGCCTCTTAAATCCTTAATGAGAAATGAGTTGGTCCATGCTTGCATGTAGGTGATCAGCGTATTAAGGCTTATTTTTTCCACTAAATATAGTATAATATGCACATTTGAGGAAAGAGATTTTGTTCCAGATCTCTGAAGGTTACAAAGTAACAACTCTAGACATAAGTTTCACTTCCTAAAATGCTGATTTTAGGATTTTTTCAGTGATTAGAAATACTAATTTGGGTGATTTTTTTTTTTTCAGTTTTTAGAAATACTAATCTGATTCTAACTTTACTCAGTGACTGTAATAAATACATATTTTTACCTTGGTCATCTTTGTCTAAGTAAAATGAACCATTTAAAGAATTTTTTTTTCTTGGAAAACAAGTAAGATATTCAGGCTCATGAACAAGAGTTCAAGTCACATTAAATATAGCTCTTTGCATCTGTGGATCATGCATCCCATGGTTTTAGCCGCCAGGGTTGAAAATAATTCAGGGGGAAAAAACAAACTCGAAGCTCTGAAAACCAAAACTTGAATTTGCCACGATCAAATGCTATGTTGAGTCTACTTAAATGGAGTAACGTATAGGTATTAAGTACTATAAGTACCATATATACTCGAGTATAAGCCGAGTTTTTCCGGCACAAAATTTGTGCCGAGTTCGGGTTTTTCAACACAAAAAACTCAGCTTATACTCGAGTATATACGGTAGTCTAGAGATGATTTAAGGTATATGAGAGGATGTATGGATAAGTTATATGCAAATACTGCTACATTTTATACCAGGGACCGGAGCATTGGTGGATTTTGGTGGATTTTGGTGGATTTTGGTGTCTGAGGGAGATACCCTGGAATCAGTCTTCAATCTCCCATGGATTCTAAGGGAAGACTGTACTTTCAGAGGGAGTTTTAGCTTCCTTCCATCTCTTTATTTAAAGAATTGGATTTTGGTATAATGACCTTTTAGTAAGAAAACGCTCCTGTAAATGTTGAAGGTGGTGAACATATATTTGTATAAGCTTGCTTATTGTTCTCATGTTAGTAATGATAGTTCTTTATTTTGTAGTTTATGCCTGCTCTTCAGAAAAACACTCAAAGTGAAATTTATACGTTAATCTTCTCTGCTTAATGTGTAATTACACTTCTGTGTAATCTGATTAAAATCCTGTAGTTCTGAAATTGTTTTTCAGCCATTAATAAAACTTGACTCAATGACAGATACAATCTAAAATCTCATTTAAGTGTACAATACAGAGATCTTCACAGAATTCCTCAACAGACTACCTATCTCTAATTTACGCAGAGCTCCTTGGAATCAAACTGACATAATGCTTAATGTGCTGTGTATAAAGTCCTCTAATGGGTGTGTACTTCTTTAGGAAACATGATGGGGACATGTGGAGTAATTGAAATATGCTTATGAAGAGAAACAATTCTAAAAAATTAGTTCAGTTCTATATCAATATCATCTTTATGTCCCATCTCTGTGTTTTAGCTGGTTGTTTTTTCTGCATTAGTACAATAGGAGCATTGTTCTGAGTAGGATTTTCACAAATAATCAAAAGTACTGTTTTCTTTACATACTAGTCTGTTTAGCTAGAGTAAGAAGTGTGACATGGTATAGGTTTTAAGACTTCTATTAATATCATACCATAATTGTATATATACCACCAGGCAGGTATATAATCTCTGTTTATTCTTGTCCGGCAATGACTCAGGCTTCTTAAAATACAATAGAGGGACTTTTCCCCAAACTTGGAGATTCCTTGGTGATAATAAAACATATCTCATCTCTGGTATTATGAACAAGCTTTCACAAATAGAGACTTTGTATAAATACCATCCTCCTTTTGATTCTTGTAAGAATTCATTGAAGAGTAGCTTCTCCCAAAACAAGGTTTTGATCAAGTTGACAAATGATTTAGACAGCTTGTAGCTCTAAATTTGACTTGTGGTAAATATAAATTGAAGGATCTTGGGCATAGAATAATAAATCAGTATGTGTTTATTCCCTAGGAAATATGTTTTTGTTATTTATAGAGGAAGTCCTTTTGTTTTAATCTTCTATCATAAATATCCTTCTGAATTTGCAAGTTGGATTTATCATATAACATTTTATAATTGCTTGTACCTATTCTTAAGTATTAATGTTTACATCCCATAATTAAATAATACTAAAGGGGATAATGCATTTTAGTTTCTTAACATTTCCCTATTAAGTGTATGACACGCCACCCAGAGACTCTTAGTAATTTAAACACATTAAATATTTTAAATGTATTTAATAAAAGAAAAATAGATAAGAAATTTCTCAATGTCCTTTCTTTAGTTCAGTTATTTTCATACATCTCTTTAATTTGTTTGCATGCCCTTTTGATGGTTGGTAAGTAGCATCATGTTCCTTTATATAGGCAAAGCATGTATAATCCATTTTCTTCAGATTCATGTGCATTGAAATTGAATGATAATAACCATGGTGACATTTTAATAGTATATTAAATGATTCAGATAAGCACTTTAGGATTGTTTTAGATAAGCTTATTTAGTAGTTCATTATAGCTTGATTCTCTTCTATATTTTTGGTAACTGAATTTTAAAATTTAATTTCAAAAGTGAGATTATCTCACTTAACCAGAATCATTAACTCTGAAACCATACTGCTGACTTATATAAGTAGATGTGTTTTTTTAATTCTCTTAGCCTTTAATGCCTGTGTAGAAAAAACCTTTATAAGTCAAATATAAAAATATGTATTGAATTATTTTTAGTTATGTCTTTAAACTGACATGGCATCAGCTTATTTTTGGTAACTCTCTGAGCAAGGTAGCAAACTCATGACTTAGTTTACTTTGTGATACTAATTTATTTTATGAGATCTTCCGTGAAGAATGATATGTTCGTTTTAAATATTATAAAATACTTTGATTACTGAATGCAGCATTTGTAGAATTATATTAGGGAAGTGAAAGAAAGGAATGATTAAATGACTGACAAAAGCAATTAACTTCACAAACTTCTACTGAGAAACTGCCTCCCAGTAGTACATGACTGTCTTTTCTGTTGTCACAGTTGGACTAGGTCTGGCTTTTTAATATATAGAAATACCACCACACTCCTTCCTTTTGGTTCTTAGTGGCTCTCTGTCACCACATGGTAAGAATGCATGGCATTCCTAGCCCGTCTTTATCTAACGTGTCCCTGCCTTTGCAGCTTTGTTTTGGGTCATTTCTCCCAAATTTGTACCCACTGATTTTTAAGTAACTTTCAGGTCTCAGAACACCCTGTGTTTACTTAATATATTATAACGATCTCTCCTGGAAATACTTAAGTGATTTTATTTATTCCTACTAATATTACAGTAGTATACATTATTTATTACAACTGAATTTGTGTGTTTATTTATTCCCTTTCTCCTGACGGGTGGGCATTTCAGCTTAGTGTCTCTCCCTCACTGGCTTACAAATACATAGTAAGTGATCAGTAAATATTGGTTGAATTAATGAATATTATTTAACAAAGCACCTGCTACTTTTTGTGATAATGAGGGAACTTAAAACCACATTAATGTAAAGTCTTGGATAAGTTCAGTGTTTTTCATCACTTCATTAGGTTGTTCTGGTCTAGGTTAATGTATATAAAGAACTTAGTATGTGGTGAGTGTCATACATATGTAAGTGTACACAAGACCTTTGAATTATGCATTTTAAACATTGTAATATGTAAATTATGTCAATAAAACTATTTTTAAAAAGGTGGTAAAAGACCATGATCAATTTAAGGAACTGAAAGAAGATCTGTGTGGCTGAAGTACAGAGAATGAAAGAAAGATTGGGGTGAGGCACCCAGTGGGTAGACGCAACAGGATGTATTGCTCTTCTCTGAAAGGCACCTGGCACTACTGAAGAGTTGTAAGAAGACATGATCTAATTATATTTTCATTTTGTTAAGATCGCTCTTACTATAGGGTGAAAGAAGATCCAAAAAGTCCAGAGTGGACATGTGGAAGGGGACTCATTACGTGGCTATTTCAGTCTTTTGGCAGCTTCAACCCAGAGAATGGGAGTGGAGTTAGAAAGAACTGGGTAGAAAAGGTAGTTGTTCAGGAATTAAAACAGAGCTAATGAAGGTTGATTGACAAGAAGTTATGTATATATCCAGATATCTGATTTGCACAACCTGATGAACAGTGCTGCTATTCATTTAACCTAGGGAATGTGGATGGTAATTAGGTTTGGAGGCTTAAACTTAGCAAGTGTGAGATGCTGTTTAGCAGTTTATGGCTAGAAATTGAAGATGCAGTTTTGGGGACTGGTAAAAGAGAAGAAAATCCCTAGAGTTGATTTTGAGGAATTATTTCCCAGTGTAATGGCAGGATGTTGAACATGGGAAGTGCAAAGCAGAAGGATGGGAGGAAAACAAGGAGAAAGATGGAGCCACAAGGGAGAGAGTAACATTAGATGTAAAGAGTTGACTGACAGTATCAGATGCCTCTGACGTCAAGAAAAACAAAGACTTTGTCACCAGTTTGATTAGTTAGTGTTACAAAGGTTGCTAATAACCTTCAGAGGTGCTGTGGAGGAGTTGTGAAGGCTGGGAAGGAACCCAGTTTGGAGTATACTGAGGAAGTGAATGTATGGAGAATAGTATGGTGTAGAGGTGAGGAGAAAGGCAAGCAGCAGCCTGACAAGGATATGGGGTCTGGAGCAGATTTTTAAAAGGATTTTAAAGTATAATGGACAGGGTGTATGTAGTTCATGAGAAGTTATAATTGCTCATGAGAAATTCTCAAGAAGGTGTAGAGAGAAACCCCTTCTCTCTAAAAATGGGTGCACAGAAGGCAGCCTAGGAAGATGTAGAAGATTTAACCAGAGGAGTGTGTGAGGAGAGGCTAGCCAACTTGAGGGCCCATTTGAGGTTGATGGTGGAGTGGATGTGGAGAAAGTGGATAGGAAAAGGCCCAGGAAAAGTGAAGAGGAAAAAGTTCTCTTAGCACATTGGTGCCTTGATTAACTTAAGACTTCAGTAAAAGACCAGCACATAGAACACAAATTTTAATTTCCTTTTTTAAATTTTTTGGGATAAATTATTAAATTTATTTATATTTTACCTTTTGAAAGCCAGAACATAACAAATTTCACTTTCTGGAAAGTCATCTTATTAGGAATACATAAAGTGCACTTAACACAACGAAATAAGGTTTCTTGGTACCACCAGTGAGATGGACATACGCTCTCATAAGTTCCCTCAAATGAGGGCTTTGTCAAATTTCCAGCCTAACCTCTGCTGAAATGATTTCATTCCAGGGAGGTTCGAGTAAACTTTTTGCAGAAATTACAGTGAAGAAGCTGACCTTTAAAATTTGGGTCCTCCCAAGTACACATTAGAAAAAACTATTTTGCCTCAATGGGCCCCATCTTCACTGGTGACTAAGCATTGGCAGCTTTTTACTGCCAGGCAGGAAGAGACCACTGTCACCTGAAATTCAGCCACTGTCACCTGAAATTCAGCCACTGACCAGAAAAAATTTCCATATTCAGATTAGATGTGTGACATGAAAGAACAAACCTAAATCCATATGCTTTTTGGTCAATCAGAGGTTCTGTTTCAACAGATTAGGATGATAGCTCTTAGCCTTATATTTATAAATATTTGTAAAATACGTTGAACTTCTAGCTTCTGAAGGTGTTAACTGAAGTTTCTAGTAGACAGCTTTTACCAACAACTGCTTGTCATGACGTGCCTTATGAAGTGTGTCTCAGAAGAAACAGAGTGTGATACTGGGCTTCCTACAGCTGTGCTCTGCGTTCAGAAAGCAGATTTCCAAATATGGATTCACATGTTAAAACCAGTGTTAATAAGGAAACCATCTGTGATACAAAAACAATGGTCAGTTTTTAAGTTACCAAGAAGATAAAAGAATTAGTATCTGCTTGGAGCCTTCTCTTCCTTCTTATTCTTTTGAGGACTCCTTTTCATGTGTCAAGCACAAGAATGCCCAGAGAGGCAAACATGCCCCAGTCATTTGAAAATACCTCATGAGTTTGAAAATTAGGACCAAAAAGCTTATGGCCTCCCACCTCTCTTAGCTGACCCTCGTCCCCACTTACAGATTAAAGAAATTTCAATCTTCCTGACCTGGAAACACTTGACTAAAAACACATGTTTATACCTTATCCTAAAAAGGCACCATGCAGGCATTTAAGACCGAACCAGTTAATTCTAAGGATGTGCAGGAGTAGTAGGAAAATATCACTAATCAAAACTTCCAGTATCAGATCATGCTGACCTCACAACGCTCACCCTGAGGACTTAGGAAACGCAACCCCAGCTTGCAGCAGCTGTCACCAGAGCCCACACACCTCAGGGCAAGGAAAGGAGAAGCTGGTTTCGTTGTGCCCTTCATGACCCAGAAAAGGCCTTGGCTGGCTCAGAGGATCTGAGAGTTGAACACTGGATGGGAGGAATGAGTGTAAAACAAGAACAAGAGTGTTGAGGTGAAGAAGCTGGATTCTCTTCCAGAAGAAGAGCCAGACAGAAGTTCCAAGAAGCAGCTAAGAACCAATTGACTAGACCACGTGACAAGGTTAACAGCAGGTTAGACTGCTTTCGCAAGAGCCCAAAGGAAACTCTTGTCAGAACTGTGTCCCAAGGCCACAGATCATTTCCAGGTCTGTTGTACAGTTAAAGTATAGGAGTCAATGGTTTCAAGTTTAACACGTAATGGAAGCTCTGGAACGTGAGACGGATGGCACAGACCCTGCTCACTGGTCAATGATGGAACCCTGTGATGTCCGGTTCATCATGCCTTCTTCATCAACATAATAATCCACAAACATGTTGTAAAAAAACTGGTGCTGGCCCTGGATGTGCTCTATGAACTTGGCACTGTAGTAGTTGGGGTCTCACCAGGGTACCAAGGCACATACCAGACAAACCACAGATTTGGTATCCTTGCTGTGGGATACTTTGCAATGTTCCACAAGTCCTGCCTGGTCAAAGTTCTCAGGACAGTAAGGACAAGGAAAGGTATAATGATTTGGGACATTCCTTGGCTGGCTGAAGGGACATATCCTCAGTGGTGGCCTTCACACCTTCCATGATGTAATTCTGGTATTTAGAACAGGTAGCCACATGGGCCTGGATCTTGGATAAAAAGAAATTGTTACGGCAGCCATGACAAGAAGCCTCTGTTCTCTGTCTGCCGCTGGAGCCCCACGGCTTGGATGCCAGGTGCCAGAGCACTGCGACAGACCCCACAGACAGGTTTTTTTGGCTTCAGACATTCCTGCGGGCATGCAAAGCAAAAGACGGGTCCACAGGGCACCTGCACAGGCTTTTTGCACACCTCTAAGCAAACTGGGCACGTGAAGTGGCCTATGGGGTGGGCCTCCATGCCGGCCCAGCCCGCTGTGCACTGCCCTCAAGCTCCTGCTGTTGCGCCACCATCCTTCTGTCCAGAAAACTTAATTTCTTAAAACCACTCTACAGTATTTTTAAATTATCTGTAGCTTTTAAACAGGCATGTGTTAATACACAGTAGTATTTTATTATTCTGAACATCTTAAAGGAAAGTTACATTTGTTTTTAATCTATCACATTACTGTTTAAACAGGCATTTTAAGCATCTGCTTGTGTTCATTGAGCAAATATTTATTAGTGTTATATATACTTAGAACTTAATAGTATACTTTTGAAAGTTAAACTGTGTAATTAAGCTGTTCTGCAATAAATAAAGAGGTATACTTCTAATACAATGTAGTCTAAACCATAAACATCTTTTCATGGGAAATTAGGAGAGTTTCAAACTCACAGTATCTTAACGTATTCTGTTGCTTATAACTGAATATCTGGAAATAGGAATTTATTTCTTACAGAGGCTAGGAAGTCCAAGGTCAAGGGGCTGTATCTCATGAAAGCCTTTTTGCTGGTGGAGACTCTGCAATAGCAAGGGGATTAAACGTACCGCTTACATTTGCTCAAGTCTCTCTTCCTTTTATAAAGCCACCAGTTCCCTTCCCATGATAACCCATTAATCCATGAGTGGATTAATCCATTCATGAGGACAGAGCCCTCGTGATCCATTCACTCCTTACAGGGCCACACCTCTCAGTATGGCCACATTGGGGGTTAAGTTTCAATATGAGTTTTGAAGGGGACACTCAAACCATAGCATACAGTAATAAAGTTATCTTTTCCTATAGGAATTCCAGTAATCAAAGATTTCGAGAAAAACTATATTTCTAATACTATAAAGCCAAGTTTGTAACAGGGCAAATCCATAGTGGAATTACTTCCAACCCAGGAACCATAGCAGTTGCCTGCCTTTTCACCACCAATAAATTTTTCTTATATATTCATACCAAATATTTATAGCACCAACCACTCTATGTATGACATATTATGATATGTCATATTAGGAGCATTGAACAAACTTTGACTAATAGTGGACAGCCAATGTGAATGTTCTCTAATTCATTGATTTCTGATTCCATTTCTTCTCATGAAAATGTATCTGTTAGAAAAATAACCTATGTTTACATATTGATGTAACTATAGGAAAAAATTCAATTTCTGTTACTCCCACGATGAGGAATAAATACTCAGTGATCTCTGGATAGAAAGATGTGTAGGCATTTCTCCCCACCTCCAACTGATGAGTTCTGACACCAGATTGTCCAGCAGCCACCAGCTGCATGTTCTCTAACTCGATCCAGTTCTGATGCTCTCTATCTGGAAATAGCATCAGATCCCCCAAGGTTGAGGTCTCTAGTCACAAGTCTGCCTCCATTTCAGACACTAATCACAAGTGCTAGGTTGTCACTTATACTTCTTCCTTTCCATACTTGTTCTACTTTGACCTGACTTTGAGGCTCAAACTTAGTCATTTATTTGCATTGAAGGTTTGCCTTTAAGTATCTGATGAAACAACAAAGAATAAAAATAAGTTAAAATGGGAAACAACCAAAATTAATTGCCTTAAATGTCACCACAATGACTGCATTCAAAAATAATTTGGGTACAGGTGACACCAAGGAGTGGTGACTTAAAGTTTCTCTGAATGCCAGGAAGCTTTCTACCTCTGTTCTTCTTGAGGTTGTGAAGATTATCCTTGATAGCTCAGAAGTCTCCTGGTGAAAAATGGGTTACTTTGACGATTATTACATGATTGAACACATTATATGGTAAGATGACCTTAAAGTCTTGCAAGAACAATTGGAGTTAAATAACAGTTTAATCACGGATCTTCATGGGTGAGTTTAATACTTATGTTAACCCCCTAATAACACTTGAAAGATTTTTTTGCTTATACACGTACCAATTAAACAATGTAAAAGTCAGGGGTACCGCACCGTACACAGTTAAAAGTCCACATACAACTTTTGACTTCCCCAAAACTCGACTACTGATAGCCTGCTGTTGACAGGAAGTCTTACCGATAACATGCACAGTTGATTAACATACATTTTTTGTGTTGCATGTATTATATACTGTATTCTTAAGGTAAGCTGCTGAATGTTAAAATCATAAAGAAGAGAAAAGGTATTTACTGTCCATTAACTAGAAGTAGGTCATCATAAAGGTCTTTATCCTCATCATCTGAGGAAAAAGAAGAGTTGGTCTTGCTGTCTCTGGGTGGCAGAGGCAGAAGAAAGTCCACGCATAAATACACCTATACTATTCAAGTACATCTTGTTCAGAGGTCAACTGCTTGCTTGTGTGCTTTCTAGAGAAGGAATCTGTAGCTATCCTAAGACTTTTAAAGCTTTTCATGATTCTTTTCGATGCCTTTGCATTTTGTCTTCCACTACACCCTGTACAAAACTCATGTCATAGTATGAGTTACGCTTTTTTAAAGATGTTTTACTTTTATTTATTTTGAAGCAGAATCTTGTTCTGTTGCCATAGGTAGAGTGTAGTGGTGTCATCATAGTTCAGACTCCTGGGTTCAAGCAATTCTTTTGCCTCAGTCTCAGTCAGCTGGGACTATAAGCATTGGTCACAATGCCCAGCTAATTTTCCTATTTTATTTATTTTATTTCATAATGTATAATATTATATCATCATATCATATATTATATATTATAATGTATAATATGTATTATACATTTATTTTATATATTTTTTTCTATTTTTATATAATATGACATAATATTGTATAATATAATATATATGTAATTGTTTGGGATTCATTGAGGGTACAAAGAATTAGGTCACTGATTGCATTTGTTAGGTAAAGTCCCTCTTATTGTGTCTCTCCCCCCAACCCCCCACACTATTATACTTTATTGAACTTGCTTTACCTTTCTATCTTGGTGCTCATTCTGAATACATACTAATCTAATATACTTTTACTTCCAATTTATTTTTTGCCTCTGTCCCCCACCTCTTATAACTAACAGATTTTTAGTTCATTATTTTCAGGTTCTTGCTCTTTATCTGTTATTGTAGAACAGGACTCTTCTTAGACTCTCAGTTTGTATTTATATATCCTACCTTCTAGCCCAACCATATGCTCTAATAATACTTACCTAAAAGACAAATCAACATTAGAGGTTTTTACAGAATAATGGATGTGGCCCTATTAAGGCTAATACGTAGCCCGAATTATGGGTTGTAGAAATCTTTCAAAGGCTTAGCATTCCTATTAAGCTCGCCATAAAGAATAAAATTATAAATTGTATCATGTTGTTGCTCCAGTGAGTCATCATCCTGGGAAATTCTCTAGTGGTTTTGGGCTTGTGAACATCTCTCTTTTTTGTGTTGGACTTAGCACAATGTCTGTGTGATGTTAAATGCTTACTAGCTGCCTGTTAAGTGACTGAAAACAGAAGACTGAGGACAGGAAGCACCGTGGAGTTGAGGAAACTTTAAATAATCTAAAAGTAATAGTTGAACGTGACTGCCAAGTAGAGTTCACATGGGCTTGTGTCACAAAGGGAGGTTGTTGGCATAGAGGAGAGGCAGTTGGCTTGGGGCATAGATGTCAGTCTAGGAAATTCTACTTCCATGAATCAGGTTTGGGGAGCCATTTGCCTTCTCTGTCAGTCAGGAAAGCAGAAACCAATGTCAGGCATTTTCACATGAGGGACTTTATGAAAGAATTGGTAAAATAGGTGTTGAGAACTGAGAAAGGAGAGAGGGGATGGGCTGTAATACAGATTTAAAAACTGTAAGAAGTGGCTCTGATCCTTGGACTGGGATCTGGAAGGGAAGAAAGTCTGTGGCAGCGGCACTGAGACCCTCCATGATTTGCTGCTCAACTGGTACAGGAACCTCAGGGCTCAGAGGAGTAGATGCCAGCTGGCTGGTGCTGGTAGCTCATTTGGGGGTACAAGGGGGCTGCGCAAGAAGCTGGCTCTAGAGGTGCTGGGAAAGAAATGTGGAGCCTGCGAACAACTGCCTCTGGCAAGTGCGTGTCAAGAGGAGGACACATCCCAACCTTCAGCCAGCTTTCAGGTCTGTCTTAATACCCCCACTGTGTTTCTCCTCTGAGAGCTTCACAGAGAACCATCTGGCAAAGAAGTAGCTGTATAGTCATAGACCGAGTATTTTAGAGCATGTGGCAGATCAGTTTGGAACTTCCTAACTGTCACATCATCTTAGAGAAAAATTCTGAAAATGGGGGGGAGAGCCTTAATTTTTCTACTAGCTTTATAGAATAAGTTGAAGTAGAACCCAGATTCACATTTAGCTATCTACTTGATATCTCCACTTAGATGTTCAAGATAGGTATTTCAGACATACCTTTTCAAAATAGAACTTCTGGTTCCACATTTCTCAACTTTTATCGCCTCATTAAGTGGAGCTGCTATTGCTTAACCCAAAAGCCTAAGTATCATGCTTTAACTTATTTTCTTTTACATCCTACATCCATCTGATCATCATGCCCTGGCAGCTTAACCTAACCTTTTCAGCTCTCTTATTTATCCCATTCCAAGATTTTCTGTTCCCTTGACTGTATTAAAGCTCATGACCTTTCACATTAATCATGCTGGTACCCCCAACAGCCCATCCACAAAATAGCAGAATGAGCCTTTAGAACAAATCCTGTTCTTCCACTTTCCCTGTAAAAATCCCTTTATTTAAATTTAAGTCAGTTAAGTTTTTCATCAGACTTTTCGTCTGCCAAAACTGGCAGGGAAGATGAAAGCAATGATTGGTATTAAAATTCTTTATAAAATTTAGTCACTCTTTTTCTCTTCTCTACTGATTATTCACCTTTTGTTTTCCTAATAAATTAGTCATGTATTTGTATGTGTGTGTATTTAGAAAACCTTTTTTACCCATTACTTAAAATTTACAGAGATCAGTAAGAATCTTTTTTTTAAATGTATTAAGCAAGTTCATTTTTGTAAGGTATTGGGAGTTGCAAAGAAAACAAGTTGACAATTGGATACATATGAGAAATTTTTTATAAACATTAAAAAACAAACAGAAAAGACAAGATGGCACATGGCTATGTATGATCAGTGTCACCCAAGATAAGCATCATGAATTTATGAAAGTAAGACCACTATGTGTGAGAATCCTTAGAAAATTCTGTACTTTGGCAAAAGAAAACGATCCATGTTGTTGAAAGAGGAACAGCACAAAATGCTTCCGGACAGGAGCTACAGGTTTTTACTATTGAGCAGGTTGTCCAAACTTTCACATTTCAAAAGTATAATGGTATTATTCATAATGTTTTAATCTTTACATAATGCATTTTCATGCAAAATACCAGAGAAATAATCACCTACCCCATGACCCAGCAACTCTACTCACAAATATTTAAGATAAAAGAAAACTTTATATACCGTATATACTTGAGTATAAGCCGACCTGAGTATAAGCCAACCCCCTTAATTTTAGCCTAAAAATTGGGAAAACTTAGTGACTCGAGTATAAGCCGAGGTGGAAAATGCAGGAGCCACTGGTAAATTTCAAAAATAAAAATATATACCCAAAACAATTACAATAATTGAGGAATCAGTAGGTTAAATGAAACATACCACATTAACCCATAGTATTCAATGGC
>CAUYPK010161080.1:0-67126 GCA_963574355.1 Loris lydekkerianus | reverse complement strand
CCCCCCCCCCCCCCCCCCCCCCCCCCCCCCCCCCCCCCCCCCCCCCCCCCCCCCCCCCCCCCCCCCCCCACCCCCCCCCCCGCCCCCCCCCAGAGTGTTCAACCCAGTTCAAAGGCACTGACCAGCATTTGGGAGCTCACTCTTACAGCCTCAGGCAGCCCACAGTCAGGGCCCAAACCAGGACCAGGAAGGGGACAGCGCCCAGGGCCCACTGTCAATGTGAACAGCACCACTTCTCAGCCCCTGCTTTAAGCAAGGGGCAGTGTTTCTGGCAAGTCTTTTAAGAGGGAAGATCTTGCTGTAATGTGGCTTCTGCAGCTTGGGAGGAAAGCGGGAGGAGAGGGGTATCCCCTGAGGGATGCTGAAAATGTTGGCTGGGTCTGGAGATGCCCAAGGGTCTCATTCATTTCCTAGGCCAAAGGAGACCACCATCATTGCCCCTCCTTTCTCATTGCTGCATTCATCTAATCAACAAACTTTCACCAAGCTGCAGCCCAACGCAGGGGATCCAGCAACGCCAGACACAGCCCTGCCCTCCAGGAAGTCTCCTGCCCGAGATCTGGCTAGACTGACAGGGAGAAATCACACTCTGATTGTCTTGGAAATGAGGCAGCATTTCCCAACCCAGGGGTGAACCAGAAGCAGGTGAAAATAACCAGTTAATTCAGTTGATTAGAGAAAAACAAATCTACCTACAGCACTTGACCTCCCATTGATCTGTCTGGGACAACAGCAATGGCTATGTGACCCCACTGTGCTGATGGTGCCACCAGGGCTTGGCTTAGTGGTCTCAGCTCCAGTTCCAAAGTTGGCTCTGCTTGAAGACTTAATGCAGGTGTCAGGCCTGTGGGACACAAGGATGGACACCGTGGTGTGATGTCAGACCAGCTACAATCAAGTTCACAACTTGCTGATTCTGTGCAGGGTGTTAGGGGCTGAGAGAGAGAGAATGCTGGGGCACTACTGCTAGGCAAGCCTGAGGCCTAGGGAGGAAGGCCACAAGTCAGGGAGAGAAATTTCCTTCATTCATTCAACAAATACTGTGCTGGCTACTGGGCAAAGGGCTATGAAGGAACACAGGGCTGTGAAGGAGACAGACTCTTTGCCCTGTGTGACAGCACTGGAGGCCAAGAGGGACTGTGGACACACGTGCAAGCCCAGAGCTCATGGAGGTCAGGGGCAAGGAGCCTGCCAGGTGGGGTGCAATGGGAAGGCCCTCCTGAAGAAGTGGCATCTCATTCAACCTGTGTTTACTGAGAACCCACGGGAATTGGGCACAAACCCCTGCCCTTCTGGGGCTCATGTGTTCACAGGTGAGACAGACGATATGTGTGCAAACATATGAGTGCAGTTGATAATTTTGGAGAGGAACAAGACCTGGAAAAATACAAAGGGAGAGGTTTGGAGGTGACTAGAGCCCAAGCACACGGGTAGGCATGCAACTTCCAGTGAAGGGGAGCGCCCCAGGCTGGAGGGAGGGTGGTGCAGTCAGCAGGTGCCAAGACCAGAGCCAGTGGTAGAAGAGAAACTAAATGATCCCCATGGTCCCCAGAAGTCTGACATTTGGGGTGCATTTCCCAACCTGGCTATGGTCAAGGCTTGTGAAATGGGTGTGTGAAATACTTAGGTTGTGAAACAGGCAGCTGCAGGCACTCCAGACAGTGTGTGCTGTCTGCCCTGATGTGGGTTGAGTCTGCTGCAGAGGATATCAAAAGGTCTTATCTGAGCCATCACGAGGCTTTGCTTCTGATGGCTTAAGGGTTGTGGGACCCCCCAGCTTGGAAGGGCCTTGGGCTTGGCTTAATTCTCTTCTGTTGCCATCTTGAAATGCATAATAACTAATAATTTTTTAACAAGGGCCTCCAAGTCCTATAGTGGGTCCTGTTCAGATTTCAGCCCTGTGCTGGCAGCCAGTTATGGCCATTGGTGGGTTTGGGCCAGGGCTGAGGGTGGCAGGCAATGTCCTGACCATGCCCACTGGCCGAGGGCAGCTGGGCACTGTGGAAAATGCCTGGCTGAACCGGCAAAGGGACTGATTGCAGAGTGGGACACGGACAAGGTAGGGAGAGCCTCCCCAGAGCCAGTGTCTGTCCCTCCTCCTGCTGTCCCTGAGCCTGCCCCCCAGAACTGCCTTTGCAGAAGCAGCCTCAAGCAGTTTAACCATCTCTCCTCCCAATTTAGCACCTTAGCAAACTCTGTCCAGCTGAGTCATTTCCTCCCCAAGTCCTTACTATGGTTCATTCAGGCTGTCAACTTTCCTAAACCATCTTTGGACTTTATTTTTTTGGTCTTATTTTACTTTTAAACTCTAATAAGAGCTAATGTTTATCGGGTACTATGCATGTGCCAGGCCCTATTCTAACCACTTCATATTCTTCCATTTAATCATTCAACAAATATGCACTGGGATTCTACAGTGAGCCAGGATTTAGGTCATTAGATCCCCACACCAGCCCTCTGAGGTCCAAGCTAGTATTATTACCATTTGACAGGTGGAGACACTGAAGCTTGGGGACACTACAGGTGAAGTGGAGCTGGGATGTGGTGCCTTCTGCGCTCTCCTTCCTCCTTGCTGCCTGTGCCTGAGTCCTCCCTAGCTGGGCCCATTGGCCTTAGGCAAGTTAGCTCCCTGAGATCCCCCATTTTGCCTATTGCTAGGTAGTTTTTGTTTGTAAAACCTCATCTCCAGGAATGAAAGGCAGCTGACTCCTGCAGAGGAGTGAAGCTGGAGGCTGGGTGATGAAAGAGGTCCCTGCAGCCACCTGCTCCACAATCCCCCGTGGGTGACCTCGGCAGGTAGCTTCACTTCTTTGAACCTGCATCTCTCCACCACTCAGCGAGTGCAGGAACAGCAAGAAGAGGAAGAGTGTCACGCCTCAGTAAAGTGACCAGTGGCACTGGAACCCATGTGTCTGTGAGGTCATGATGGCCACTTGACTGGTAGCCCGGGGGAAGCCCTGTCTAGCTAATTCTCTGATGCTTCTAGAGGCTAGTTGGGGTCCGGCATGCTGAGAGTGTGCAGCAGGCTTCTGCCAGTAAGTGCTTGGGTAGTATCTGTCCACATGAGAATACAACCTTCATTCCTTCCTAGCAATTCTTCCTTCTTTGCTCACTTGGTCCTTTTATACCCAAGTATGCTCTTCCCACCAGGGATCTGGAAGCCAGTAACCTGGGTGCACACCTGCCAAGAAAAGAAAGTACTTGCCCAGTACCAAAACAAGAACCAGAAGTCTCAACCATAAAGATGTGTGTGTGTAGTCTGTATTGTAGGTTTTGGGGGGGCATGTTGCACATATGGGTGGGTTATCTATGTGCATGTTCATGCTGTGTGTGAGGGTGTGTGTTTTGGTGGTATGAGTGTGTGTTTGTGGTCCTTGTTGTATAGGTTTGAAGTTGCATGCTGTGTTAGTCTATGTGTGGGGTGTATATGTGAGTACTTGTGCTATGGGGGTGTATGTGTGCAGATGTGTACTTAGGGGTGACACAGGAGTGTAGCTGCTGGACAAATGTCACATGGTTGAGCTCTCCAACAGCGAGCCAAAGAAGCTCCGCTAAACTGGCCAGAGATGATGCGCAGCCATCCACCCAGGGGAGTTCTCCCATTCTCCTCCCCTGCCTGGTCTTACATTTCCAACAGTGGGGGGGGGGGGTGTCTTTTGGTATCTGCTTACTGTATAGACCTTTCTACCACAGGTTGAGCCTGAGAGGAGTTTGGCAGATTCCAGATGTTCAACTCATGTCTGAAACAGTTCCAGAATGAACTGTCATTCAAGTTGATTTCATGTACCAGAAATACCCAAGCAAAAATGTTCTGTGCCTCTGTTGTCATGAACGACACGTTTCACTGCTGTTAGGCGTAATTAATAATGTAAAACTGCACTTCTCCCTGGCATGAAAGGGATTTGGGTGAGGCTGGGCCCTGGCACTCTGCTGCTAGGTATGAGAGGGGTAGGTCAGAGGGCTGGCATGAGAGAAACCAGTACCTGCCAAGTGTCAAGTGCTGCACCAGCCTTGGGGGCACACAGTGATTGTAGCAAGTCAGCTCTACCTTCACAGAGCTTACTCTCCAGGGGCCCACTCATTCACATTCACTAATCTATTCCCCCGCCCTGAAATCTGCATGCCAAAAACTGAGTTGGGACTTCTAACTGGGTGACCTTGTCTGGAACAGTTAATTAATTACTCTGGGCTTCAGTTCCCATTTATTTATTTATTTGTTTAGAGATAGAGTCTCACTTTGTAGCCTCGGTGCTGTGGCATCACAACTCACAGTAACCTCAAACTCTTGGGCTCAAGCTATCCTCTTGCCTCAGCATCCTGAGTCGTGGGGACTACAGGTGTCCACCACAATGCCCAGCTAGTTTTTCTATTTTTAGTAGAGATGGTGTCTCTTGCTCAGGCTAATCTTGAACGCCTGAGCCTGAGCTCAGGTGATCTACCCACCTTGGCCTCCCAGTGTGCTAAGATCACAGGCATGAGCCACCATGCCTGCCTGGGTCCCTCATCTTTAAAATGGAGCTGAGAAAGGCACCTACAAAAAGCCACTGGAAAAATTAAATGGGAAACTCACATGGGGAACTCAGCACAGGGCCTGGCCGGGAACAAACTCCTGTACAAAGGTAGTTACACTAGTTCTTCTTTACCAGTGGTTTTGCTCTCTGCGGTTTCAGTTACCCATGGTCAACCATGATCCAAAAATAGATGAGTACCGTACAGTAAGACAGACAGAGAGGGAACGAGAGAGATGGCACATTCACATAGCTTTTATTATAGCACGTTGTTATCATTGTTTTATTTTATTGTTAGTCGTTAATCTCTTACTGTGTCTAATCTATAAATTAGGCTTCAATATAAGTATATATGTATAGGTAAAAGCATAGTGTATATACAGGCCATAAAGTTTGTGTGCAATTTAAAATAGTGTGTAATTTAAAATTGCACAAGATCTTTATGGTCACCCTATCTTAACAGGATTCCATACTATCCGAGTTTTTGGGCATCTACTGGGGTCCTGGAAACATCTCCCCTATGGATAGGAGGGGCCTAGAGGAGTCTTAACTACTGTAGACTTGGGGGGCTCCCAGCCTCATACAAAATACAAAGGAACCTTACATCTCCCTTTTGCCCTTTTGAGAACTTATCCTGAATTGTAATTTTTAATAGAATTGCAAGTTGCTTTGTTCAGTGTCTCTTGCCCCAGCTGGACTGTGCCCTGCATTTCCCCAGTGTCTGGTTCTAGGAACATATGCTCAGATGTTCTCAAGTTCTCCAGAACACTAGGCAAGCAGGGTTAGAATTCAGAGGAATAGGACACTCTGGTGCCCCCAAGGTAAAAGAGCATGGCACCAGGAGCACACTTTGCACCCTCAGCTGTGTCTCTGTGCCAGGCAACCTATCCATCTGGCTGCACCAAACAGGAGAATCTGTTCTCAGATATGGGATTTGGGGATGGGTGTCCCATAGACAGCTTCAAAGGCAGTAACGTTGGGTTTGCATCAGTGACAGCAGCCTGGGCTGCACCCTGTAACCACAGCTCAAATGCCCCATTACCCTGTTTAAGTGTTCAATAATCATTCCCCGGATGAATTAGTGAATGAAAAAATGATTATTCAGTGATTTTTCTACCACATTAGAGAACTGACCAAGTTTTAAGGGTAAAAATGCTGATCCTTATCTTCATTTATAAAAGCCAAAGTGCAATGAAATCTTAAAAAATGGGGGAGATGGTTAAATAAAGGTCAAATATAATGCAACTGCTCAAATCATGTTTTCAAAGATTATTTAATGATATAGAAAAAGTCCTTTATAAAGCAAATTTCAAAATAGACTGCAGAACTGATCCCAACTTCGTACAAATAAAATTATATTATTAGAAAAAGGACTGAATGCCACATGCCGAAATATTAACAGTAGTCTGCTTTGTGTAATGGAGTAAGTGACATACTTTTCTCTTATATTGTTTGCTGTATTTTCTACAGCAAACATAAACATTGATTTTACTTTTTTTTCAAAAGCTACTGTAGCGCCTCTCCTGTCTTCTCCTGCGGTTCCTTTAACACCAGCCAAGACAGCTAAGGGGCGGGAGAGGCAGACCCGACTGACGTCATGGGAAGCCCGAAATGACACAGAGGACGGGCCAATCCCAAGTTCGGATTCTAGAAGAGACCAGTTCTATTGGACGCAAGTGCTGGCAGCTTCAGCCAATGGAGTAAGAGGGGCAGGGGCCCGGCGGCTGCGTGGGTTTTAAATCCACGTGGTGGCCGCAGGGCGGGAGGGGGTCCGGGCACTTAAAGGTCCCGGGCCTGGAGCTGACGAGAGCTGCGAGTGAGTCTAAGGGCTTATGTTCCTGGGGGAAGGGTGTGTGCAGGTCTTAAGCAAGTTACTGAGCCTCGCTGAGCCTGTTTGTCTCCGTAAGGCTGTGCACATCCATCCATTCATTCGGTAGGCATTTACTGAGCATCTACTACGTGCCAGGCTTGCGGGCTCTGTGACCCTCTGCCCGTGATCAATGCTACCCACCGCGCCCTTCCCTGCTTTTCTGTTACACCCCATTTCGTTGCTCTCGCATTTCTTCCACAAGGCTCAGGACAGAGGTATCCTTGTGCTTCCAGAGTTCATACTTGGTGTAGACTTGTTGAATAATTATTGCAAAGACCAGTTCTTAACACATAGGAAGTGTTGGGTAAGGGGCACTGTTCATGCGTTATGGAACAATAGCTAGCCAGGATTAAATATGTGTAAGATGTTCTGGGCATCTTAACTTGTATTATCTAATTTAATAGTAACAGAATTACGAGTCCTGTTTAATTTAATATTCACAAAAAAGAGATTTGGTGCTATTATGGCTCCCATTTTGCAGATGTGGAAACAAAGGCAGAGGGAGGCTGGGTCACTTTTTGAGGCCCTGCAGCTAGGAGGTAGTGGGGCTTGATTTGCATCTAGGTCTGTCTGCTTCTGGGGTCCTTGCTCTTAATGACTGCACTATCCTGATATTTATTCAGTTCTCAGCCTTCTTTTTCTAAGAAAATTTTCCTAAATTGGGTCTGTAATATTGGGAAGTGAGAGAGAAGGGAAGGAGTAGGCATCCAGCCGTCGGACATAGCTGAGTGAGCTGGGGTCCTGCCATCCACTGCACATCCCAGCTCTGCTGAGCCACAGTGATCAGAAGGAGGCAATCAGACTTATAGCCACTGAGGCCACATCGCTCATCAACAGGCCGCCTGCATGCCAGGAACTGTGCTGGGCATGACAAACCCAGCCCTGCCCTCATGGGGCTGGCAGGCTAAACCAGCACCCACTAGCTGTGACCTGTGTGCATCCTGCACGAGGCTTTGTGGTTTTGACTACACAATGTTGGATATTTTCTAAACTTTTTACTGCGAGTTGCTACAGTCACCAACTCCCCCTGCTATTCACATGCCCACCTTTATTCATGTGTCCTGTCAGCTTCTGAATGCCTTTAAGCAGCTTTGTCCCCTGGTTTACCCATGAAAGGATCCCCCAGTTGGGGCCTGGGCACCTCTGCAGCTGCTGAGAAGCGATCACTCCCTATTATTTGCTTTGCCTCCTGTTTGTGTCTGGAATCCTAGAACCTCTCACTGCTTCCCAGGGCTAAAAGCCCCTCCATCTTCCCCTCATGTTGTCCAAGCCTGTGGCAGGAATATCTGAGAACTCTGGTGGCGATTGCTATCTCTGAGTTAGTCAAGCTTGGCTTCAAGTCCCAGCATTGCTGCTGACCCCCTGGGTAATGCTGGGCAAGCTGATAGAGCCTGCTGAGCCTCAGTTTTCTCTTTTGCAAAATGGAGGTGCTAATAGTTCTCTCTTCCTTGTGTTACTGTGAGAAGTAAGATGATGTAGGTTAAAAGCTTGGCACACAACAGGTGTCTTTCTTTGGGAGGCAGCTCTTCCTTACATCAAGTCGAGGTCTGCCTCTTTTATAAATTCCATAACTTCATGCTCCTGGCAGCATAAATGTACTTCTCTTTCCATAAAACAGTCTTTCAGAAACAGAGTACCTATCTATCCAAGCTTCCCATTCAAGACCCGCTGTGTGGTTTGTGGAGTCCAATACAAACTAAAAATGCAGAGCTCCTTGTTCAAAAATAATTAAGAATTTCAAGATGCTGAGGCTATTTTCCAGCTGGGCCAGGGAAGGCCACCTGTGGGTGTAGGCTCTGTTTCTACCCTGCCACTTTCCATGTGGCTGCAGACTCTTCCCTCCTCCACTTCTTTTTTTTTTTTTTTTTAATTGTGATAGAACATACATTGAGTGTAAAGTGCACAGATGCAAACTATAGCTTCATGACTTTTTACATTGACTATACTTAGGTAACCACCACCCACATTAGGTAAAGAACATTCCATCAAAAGTCCCCAGTTCCTGCCTGCCCTGTTGCAGGGGTAACCGTAAGTCTGACTTTCTGTTACTGTAGACTCTTGGCTTTTTATAAACAGAATCCCACCGTACTTGTTCTTTGGCATCCAACTGTTTCACTCACTAGTAAGCCTGATTAGATGGTGGTTTGTTCATTTTGTAGCTTTCCTTTGTGTGACTACACCTTGATCTGTTCATTTTCCAGTCCATGGGCGTTTGGGTTGTTCCCAGCTGTTGGCTGCTCCTGGTGGGGCTGCCATGAACAATATCACGCCTGTTTTTTGGTGGGCTCACTGTACACTTTGCTAGGAGTGGGAATGCTGGGTCTGGGCTGAGCTTATATTCAGCTTTAAGGGATATTGCTGAACAGTCTCCCTAGGTGGTTGTACCAACATATACTCCCAAGAGCAGTTGTCTGAGACTTCCTTGTGTTTCACACTCTCACCAACACTCAATCTGCCACTTTTACTGATCGTAGCCATTCTGGTCAGTGTCACCCTTGATCTTTACAACCAACCGAAGGAATCTGGGTACTGAGACTTGAATTTACTGCTCCTTACTGACCACTGTTGAGAACTTCTCAGCCCGTAGACCCTCACCTTGGGTGTCCCTCCCCCTTGGGGCTGGTTGCAAGTTTGACAGCCTTGGGTTTTCTGACTTCATCTGCGTGAGTTAGTAGAACCCCAGTGGACGGAGAGGCCCCTGGGCTTCCTCGCGGACAAATCCCTCCTAGTGGACAAGCCTTTCACTCATCCCTCTCCAACTGAGCACAGAACAGGAAGTTGTCTGCTCTTAATAATGTCACATGCTCTATTTAGAAGCAATTTGGGGAAGGAGAAGAGGGAACAGAACAGATAATTGGCCATGTTAAAGTTACACAGTGATTGTAGGTTGCAGCGTAATGCCGGAACGATTAAAATATGAAAAAATGCATCTCAGGAACACAATGATAGTAATAATAATGACACATCTAACCCTAATGGCATGTTCACTGTGGGAGGCCCTGTGCTGGGGGATTTGTACCTGGAGAGCTTCATTGTCAACTGCCCAGCAACCCCAGGAGTTTGACATCATCATCCCATTTTATAGATAAAGAAGGTGCAACCTCTGAGCCTCTGTTTCCTCATCTGTAAAGTGAGAGGGAGGCAAGGGAGATTCGGCACACACAGAGGAGGTGGCCACGTGAGGGCAGAGCCAGAGCTTGGAATGAGTGGCTACAAGCTGAGGAGCCTCAGCAGACCCCCAAAGGCAGGAGAGGCAGGGAGGACCTTCCCTGGGTCTTTGTGGGGCTTGTGGTCTTGCTGACACTTTCATTTCGGTCCTGCGATTCTGATTTTGACCGTCTTAGCCTCCAGAACTGTGGAAGTAGAAATTTGTTGTTTTAAGCCACCCAGTCTGTAGGCATTGGCTACAGCAGCCCCAAGAAACAAATGCAGACGTTTTAGAATGGTTTTGTTGTTGTCTAGAGCATGGCGGTCCCCGTGGCAGCACCCTCTACCCTTAGTGGCTCATTTGGGCCACAGTGCTTCAGCCCCAATGTGGGCTATGGAGGGGGAGGTACAAAAGCAAACCCCAAATGCCTGGTCCCTGCCTTTGGCTGGCTTAAAACAGCACAAATTTATCCGCCCCCAGTTCAGAAGGCCCTGAGTCCCAATTCAGATGTAACGGGTTGGCTCCTCTAGGGGCTTTGGCTGCGGGAAGATCTGTCCATACTTTGCTCCTGGCTCCTGGTGGTTCCACGTCCCTTTCCTGGCTGTGTGTACTTCCCTACAGCCTCTGCCTCTGTCTGTACATGGCCTCCTTCTCTCTGTGTGTCTCTGTGTCACCATGTGGCCTTTTATAAGGATATTGAATTTACGGCCCACTCAGATCCAGGAAGAGCCATCTTAATAAATGTCATCTGAAAAGATCCTAAGAGTAAATAGGGTCACATTTGGAGGCTCCAGATGGACGTGAATTTGGGGTCATGACACCCCTGTCCCCAGGAGTCAACACTCTTCAGTTTCTGAGAGAGGGCTGTGTCATGGAGCAGGCGTGCTTTCAGTCCAGGGCTCCCTTTCCCAGGAAAGCTATCATTCAATCAATGGCACGTTGATTGCTTCTTAGAATCTAGGACACATGATGGAAGTTTTCTTTGAACAAAGCGAGTATAGCCTCAGTGACCATCGGAATCTTACTGTTCACTCATTCCTTCATTCAGTGTTTTGCCCCAGACGACCTGCTGATGTCTAAACATATACTGTCCCTGCCCTCAGGGAGAATGTGGTCCAGGGAGTAAAACAGGCCCCTGACCTGTCACTTACTCCTCTGAGAGCAGAAGTTGTCAGGAAAACAGACAAAAACAAAACAGCGCCCACTGCAGAGGGAATTGTAAATCTTACCCCTTCTTCCTCACCCAAAACCTGACAAAGTGATTTGAAATTCCTAACCTGTTGACAGAGGGACCAGGAGATCACCTTTCTCCCACTGAGAGCCCAATGGGGTTGGCTCAGGTTAGTCTGGGCAACAGACAAGGCCTCCTTTCGGCGCGGTGCCTCCAGGCAAGCCCGGAGGAGAGAGCCAGTCTTCAGAGAGACAGCCGCTGCTCTGGAATTCCTCTCCTGACATTTTAGGCCAGGTCTACAGCCCTGGTCCTGGGTGCTCAGGCTGCTGTGATGGCCCTGCCACTGGTAGGCTCAGTTCCTCCTGCTTGCTCTGCTGGGAGCCCATAGCCACAGGGGCCCACACGGGACACGCTGCCTCCCACCCCGGCCTTTGTATGTGCTGCTCCTGCTGCCTGGCGTAGTTTCATCATTCAGGGCTCAGCCCAAAGGTTGCCTTCTCCTGGAAGCCTTCCTCCTGCTCCTGTTGTGTTCTGCTGCCTCCCCCGCTCCCACCCTTTTCTTTCTTTTGGGTCACCAGTAAGAACCTAGATTTAATGTGAACATCTGTCTACTTGTTGGCCACCTTTGTCTCACTGAGCTAGATGCCCTGTAAAGACCAGGACCCGCCTGCCTTGTCTGTGGTGTGGCCCCCAGCTTCCAGCCTCACAGAGCAGGCTCCGTGGAAAGGCTGACAGTCAGATGTCCCCACGAAGAGGAACACTGGCCTCCAGCCATGGGGCCTGTCCAGTCTGCTGTGGTCTCCAGCTGTGGTGGGTCTTTATATCCCCAGTTTATAGCACCATTTGCTTTGGCCCTTTTTGGTGGCATCTCAGGGTTCAAAGTGACCTGGTCAGCCAGCTTGCAGAGATGGGAACGGTTTTCCAAGGTCAGCGGGGCTACATGTGCCTTTGTGGTAGGGAACAGGTCCCCATCTAAAAGAGGGGCTTCAACACCTAGTATCCAGCCCAGGTTGATATTTGGAGGCCCGTTTTGGTATCGCGAGGGAATGTAGAAAGAGCTCCCTTTGTTTCCCAGCAGATCCAGTTCCTTTGGGGGACAATCTCAGTTGGCCAGTGCAAAAGTCACCCATGTCAGCCCACATGGACGACGCGTGGCCCGGTGCTCATGGCCAAGGACAGCCTGTCACTCTAGTCTTTGGGTCCTGAAGGCATTTGGCCAAATGGACTTGGGAGGGAGGGAGAGAGAAGGGCAGATGGCGTCCATGGATACCGAGACATGGTGGGAAAGAGTGGAGTCTGCAGTTGGCCCGGTTGATATCACAAGCACCATTGTGATAGTGGCAAGTCCAGTCTGCATTCCCGCCACGCTGAGCGCTGCTGTCAGGCCTTCACCTGGGTTATTTCGCATAGTTCATACAGGAACCCTGGGAGGTAGGCCTCATCCTTATCCCCATCTTACTGAACAGGAGAGGGTATGTCACTTGTCCAGTTGGTGAAGTCAGGATTGGAATCCAGGTTGTCAGTTTTTAAAACCGAAGCTCTTACCCGTTAATGGAAAAACTTGGATTTGGAATTAGAAGACCCAGCTGGGATGGGAGGAAAATGATGGGAATGGTAGCAGTAATGACAACAAGGAGGGTGATGGCCCAGGTGTGGGAACAGCCACCTGCAGACGACCCTGAGCCATGTTTACAGTCAGCTACATTGTTTTCACTCACCCTCCCAGCAGCTTCCCGAGGCCAGCTGGCTGGGTGTGTGAAAGGTGTTGTTTGTGTTTGTTGACTGCTGAGCAGCCGGCAAGTGGTTACTTTTACTTCCAGTTTTCAGGTCAGAGTACAGAGGCTCAGAGAAGCCGGTATGCCTAGTGAGTGCCCAGCTCAGGGCAGGGGTGACATTTCCATGAGGTCACTGTGAAATGAGGCTAATGGGAAGATGTTGTAGACTTTCTGCAACGATAAATAATTAATGTAACTTGAGTCAAAACTGAATATGGGAAAGTGTAGCCAAATCCAGCCACAACTGCCCGTCTTTGTATGGCCTGCCACCTAAAAGTGGCATTTACCACTTTCAAATAGTTGGGGGAAAAAACTTAATAATGTTCTGTGGTATATGAAAATCAAATATAATTCAAAGTTCTGTGCCTATACAGTTTTATTGGAATGCAGACATGGCCGTTGTTCATGGATTGGCTGTGGTGACTTTTGAGCTACAATGGCAGAGATGACTAGTGACAGAGACCCCAGCCCACAAGCCTAAAATATTTACTCTCTAGTACTTTAAGAAGAGATTGGCAGACCCCTGGTCTAGACCAACAGTCTCATCCTGGGCTGCACAGAGGAATCTGGACGCCTCCCAGATTCTAACTTAATTGGGCAAGAGTGCAACCTAAACCTGGAGGTAGTAAGAGCTCCTAGAAGATTCTGATGGGCACCTGAGGCTGAGGGTGCCATGCCAGGTGCTGGCTGTGGGTTAGGACTCCTCTTGTTGCTGTCAGGGCCTCATGATGAAACCAGCTCCAGAGTGGAGAGCCAGGAGCCCACACTCGTAGCTTGTGGGTCAGGAAGGAGCAGAGAAGGGGGAGTGGGCAGGTCCAGAGCACAGGCCTGGCTTGTGGTCATCTTTCTCCTTGGGCTCCAGCCAGGTAGGCATGGAGAGTGCAGGTGCAGGACGCACCTCCTGTGCCTCCAGCAGCAGTTCTGCATGTCTGGGTGCCTCTTTTCCACGTGCTAGACACTGGTTGTCCGTGCCCGCCTGTTCTGGTGGTGGTAGAAGCAGCTTCCAGGTATCAGATACTGGCTCGGTGCCCAGCTCTGTGCCACCCTGCAAGGGCAAGGGGGAGTGTTTTCCTTTTGCTGAACAGACTTGGTGACTCTTCTGAGGCATGAGGAGGTTTAGTAACGTGCTTACAGCTGCCCGGTCACTGCCAGGCCAGGATTTGAATCCAGAGCCCTTGTGCTCAGGAGTCTACTTTCTGTGCTCTCCTGCCAACGAGAGGACCAGAAGGAAGCACATCCCTCCCCAGGGAGCCCGGGCGTCTGGCTTTTAAAATGGCGGCAAACGTCCTGCGGCTTCTTTCTCACAAATCTTTTATTTTTGGCCTGAGACAGCTAATGCGTGGCCAACGTATCCAAGGAAACCAGGATGCTTGGAGCAAGCTGTACCAAATCTCCATGCTAAAACCATCAGACGGCTAATTTGGGCCTCTCTAGCTATTTATTTAATTATTTTTAGATCCCTGCGTATCATTTTACACACTTTCCTGACACATGCAGCCACCAGACACAGGTGTGCAGGGCCTTAGCCCATGTGCCTGACCCAGTGCGTACTCTCCCTGCGCCTCCTGAGACCTTCCTGGGCCCACGGGTGAGGCATGATCTGCCCAGGGCTCCCTCTGCTGCCTCCTCTCACCCCACCCTCAAGGGCAGATCCTGGATTTCAAGCCCTGAGGTCTGGCTTTATGTCACAGCCCTCGAGGTTGGCATTTGGGCCGTGTGACTCTTGACCCCTCTCCCTGTTTAGCAGCATCCCTGGCCTCGACCTCCAAGGAGCCAGTGGCAGTCCCCCCTCCCCTCAGGTGAGACAATCAAAACTATCTCCAGATGTCACCATGTGTCTGCTGGGGTGATGGTCGCCTGATATAGCACAGGATACCCAATTAAAAATGTCAGATAAGTGATGAGTCATTTTTTAGTGTAAGTATGTCCCAAATATACCAATAACATAAAAATGTCCTGTGCAGTATCTGGGATATGCTTATGCTTAAGAATGATTCATTGTTTATTGAAATTCAAGTGTAACTGGGTGTCCTGTATATTTATTTGCTAAATGTGCTTGTCCTAATCAGGGGAAAAAATACCTCCCCATTTGGGAACTGCTGCTTTAAGGTCTGAGTTCTTCACAATGATGCCTCAGTAACCTCCCCTGTAAAATGGGTCTGATGTCAGCGCTGACCTTGTCAGGTGCCCAGGCAGGTGGGGCAGGGGGTAGCAGTGCTCAGCAGCGCCTACTCTGTGTCCACTCCAGGACCCACTCTGGGGCCTCCAGGCTGCAAGCTGGGCCCCCATTCAACCTCCTGTGTGTAACTGACCACTCGACTGAGAAACAGACAAACACAGCACTAAGGATGGGCCCTGCAATCTAAGCTTGTGTTTGCACAAAAACATTTTCTCAGGGGGAGCCAGCACCATCGCACAGTATAGCGTCCCTGTGCCCAGCCCGGTGCTAAGCAACCAGGGGACAGTGGTGCCCAGACACAGACCTGGGCCCTGCCTGCAGGGGCTGGTGGGGAGATGGACAGTCTTTGCAAGGAGGGCGGTGGACGAGGCTGAGATTAAGGGCCCCACGTCTCCGCCTGGTCTGGGTCCATGAGGACCCTCTTTCCCTCTCCCCACAACATCCCATTGATTGGGAAGTCCTGGAGTTCTACCTCTGTTGTAAAAATAGCTTTATTGCGACATTGTTGAACATAATAAACCGTGCACATTTACGGTGTACAATCTGGCGAGTTTCGATCTATGTGCACACGTGATGCCGTCATCAAGATGCTGAACGTCTCTGTCACCCCCGGTGATCTCTCTCTCCCATCCCCTCTCCCTAAGCAACCGCTGATCTTCTCTGTCACTATAAATGACTTCGTATTTCCTAGAGTTTCATATATAAATGGAATGATACAGTATGTACTTTTTTGGGTCTGGCTTCTTTCCTGAACATAATTATTTTGAGGTTTGTGCATGTTATTGTGTGTATCGGTGGTTCAGAGCTTTTTTTACTGAGCAGTGTTCTGTTGTGTGGCTGTGCCCCGGTGCGTTTACACACCTGCTGCCAGTTCTGCCTCTTTTCTTACCGTGCAATTATTTACTGCAGTGCGACACACACAGAAAGGTACAGTAGACCGTAGGTGACCAGAGGAGTGAATTTTCACAAGAAGAACACCCCATATGTGTAATGAGAACATGACCAGCACCCAGAAGCCCCTTCCATCCACAGGTAACCCCCACTTTGCTTTCTAACAGGCAGACCTGTTGTTTAAGACCCTATAAGGCCGATGGTTCTTGAACTTCATGCAAATGGACCCCACAGCTCACTCTTTTTCGAGTTTCTTTGGCTCAGCGTTCCGACTGTGACATTCACCGTCGTTACATGTCCGGCTGGGCGTTCCTCTCCTTCCCTGCCGAGTGCCGTCCCGTTGTATGAGCTCAGCACAGTTTGTTCATCCGTTCTCCTGCCATTGCACATTTGGGCCATTTCCAGCATCTGGCCGTTATGAGTGAGGCTCCTGTGAACGTGTCCTGCGTATTTTTGGTGCAACTATGTTTTCATTTCTGTTGGATCCAGAGTAGAGTCGCTGGGTCCCATGGTGTGCAGGGGTCAGTTTTACTCCATCTTCTTTTTAAATTCCTCCTCAAGGGCCAGGCACCGTGGCTCACGCCTATAATCCCAGCACTCTGGGAAGCTGAGGGGGGTGGATTGGTTGAGCTCAGGAGTTCTAGACTGAACAAGAGCGAAACCCTTTCTCTACTGAAAATAGAAAAATTGGCTATAAAGTCATAGTGAGTGCCTGTAGCCCCAGCTACTCAGGAGGCTGCGGCAGGAGAATTGCTTGAGCCCAAGAGTTTGAGGTTGCTGTGAGCTACAAGGATGCCACGGCACTCTAGCCTGGGCAACACTCTTATCTTTAAAAAAAAAAAATAAAAAAAAATATATACTCCCCATCAAGCCCATTCACTCTCTAGCTTCTGCCACCGACCTGGCCCAAGGCTGCCATTTACACCATGGTGACTTCGGCAGCCTTTGCACAGGTCCCTGTCCGCCCCCTTCCCCTCCACATAGAAGCCAGGGTGAGGGTGCAAAATGGCAAGTTGGGTATGTCACTACCCCACTCCCCTGTCCTCTTATAATCCAGGTAAAATCCTGATCCTTGGCTGAGACCCATGAGCCCTGTGGCTTCTGGCCCCCCCCACCTGTGTTAGTTTCCCCTGGCTGCTGTGACAATCCTCACAAGCTTTGTGTCATGAAGCAACAGAACCTGTCATCCCACGTGTGCAGGGTTAGCAGGCATGCTCCTTTGGGAGGCCCAAGGAGAGGGCTCTGGAGGTCACGTGTACCCCTTGGCCCACGGCCCCTCCCTTCCCCTCCTCTCCGGGTCTGGCGCGTGTCACCTGGCTTTCACCCACCCAGCCTTTGTCACTCAGATTTGCCATTTTCCTGCTTTCATAGCACTTCAGGCCCCCAACAGCCCTTTGTTCCTGTCAGGTGTTTCTTCTGTGTCTGACCCCCCCTGCCCTGGTCAGCTCCTCCCAGTAAAGGCCTTGGGGCTGGCCCCAGGCAGCTGCCTGACGTGTAGTAGGTGCTCAGATAGTGTTTGTTGGCTGACCCAGAGTTTACGCCGGGCTCTGCAGACTCTGCTGGACCAGCTCTCACAACAACCCTCGGAGGTAAGTGCTAGTGACACAAGCAAGGTTTTCAGATGAAGAAACTACATTGTGAATAGCTTGAGTGACTTGTTCAAGGCCACACAGCTTTTGGTTAAACAGCAAAAATAGGATTCACACCCAGGCAGGCAGGTGAGCGCCAGCGCCAGTGCCGATGCCCTTGGTGGGACCTTGAGATCCCTCAGAGTCAGGGCTTGGTCTCTTTGTAGGTCAGGTTCTGCTTGGGGCAAAGATGACTTGATATCCTGGATTGAGCTCAGAACACCTTCGGCCCTCGGGACATGTTCCTTCTAGAATAGGCTCTGTGTTTGAATTTTGTATAACCACAGGGTCCTTTGAGAGGAATCCAATAGCATTGCCCTAAGTCCCATGAAAAGCCACTCCATACTCCTAAGAGGGAGTTTTTAAGACTCTCGCTTCTGCCACCATCCTTGGTGTACTGATCCCTTTGCCCTGGCAGTCCTGCTGCGGGGAAGCTTGTCATGACACGGAGAGACCTATTCTGGGCTGAGCGCCCTCTCCCCACTCACCTGCACACCAGTCTCCTCCCTTCAGGCTGCCTCCATCCCCTGAACAGCTGTGTTGGGCACCCAGTATCGCCCCGTAGTCCAGAAGCGAACACTGAGGCATTACAATTAACTTGATCATCCAGGGCCGCATGGCTGGAAGAAGGATGAAATCAGAACCCCAGCTGCGAACCCCCCACATCAGAGTCTGAAACTCATCATTTATTTATCAGTGAGCACCTCTGATGTGCCAACATTGTGTTGGAAACTGGAGATAGAGCAGTGAATGAAACAACCAAAAGTTTTCTTCCTCAAGGAGCTGGCATTCTGGAGCGGCAGAAAGTAAGTGTGAAGGTTCCTCACCAACCACTTGAGCCTGGTGCGACAGACACTCCCACAGGCAGGCAGAGCAGACGTGTGACTCACAAACCAGACAGGCAGTAAGAACAACAGAAGCCTAGGACCCCTGGCAAGCTGGTGCCTCAAGGCTCAAGAAAGCTGCCGGGAGCCATGGAGTGTTGTCTGCATCTGCCTTGCCTGGCACTATGGCTAAGGGCCCCCTGAAGCACATTGCCCTGGATTTTTTGCCCTGGGTTCCACTGGGATTGCTGAACTCATGCATTGCAGGACATCCCCATCTAGGAGGATAAACTAGAATATGGTGGAAGTGATGGTGTGTCCCTTCCAAGACTCAAGTCACAAGAGGCAGGGCGGCTTCTGCCTTGCTCTCTCTTGGGTCACAGGCTCTGAGAAAGCCAGATGATATCTTGCAAGCATATTCAAAGACCCCATGAAGAGGTCCACATGGCAAGGAGCTGACGCCTGCTGCCAGTGGCCATGCAAGTGGGTCACCTTGGAGGCAGATCCTCCCTCCTGGTCAAGCCCTGGCTGCCATCTTGACCATAACTCCAGGCGAGGCTCTGAGCCAGCACCACACAGCTAAGCCACTCTGAGTTCTTGGCCCACAAAACCAGGAGATAACAGGTGTTTGTTGGTTTAAGCTGCTGAGGTTTGTATGTACCTAATATGCCAAGTCATTTTAATGTGTATCTAGGTAATAGAACTGTCATAAGAAGAGATAGACAGTGATCAAGTAATTGTCACCTGGAGAGCTTGTTAAACCACACACACCCCCCCCCCCCCCGGGGTTTAGTGGAATCAGTGAGGGGTGGAGAGGGTGGGAGGGTCTTGCTCCTTCTATGCACTTAGCCTCCGTGACTAGGCTATGCCGCCCACCCACCTGTCTCTCCCTGCTCTCTCCTCCCTCACCTCTAAGGCACCCCCAGGCCTCACAAAGTGGGGAACATCTCAAAAACTTTTCTGGTTTGGTCTTGCCCAACTCGACAGCCCATTATGGGGGAAGGGTGGAATAAATCAAGACAGCTTCACATTCCAGAACAGTGTAAAGCAGGGATATAAAAGGGTTTGATTTCTATCTGTGGACCTAGGAAGGTGCCTGGGATTTATCCTGCAGTACAAAAAGCAAGTTGCACATTTTTCAAAATGAAAATAGCTAAATTGTTTTTTACATCTTCATCCGCCCCCAATTATAAAAGCAATGCATGCTCAAGGCAAAAAATAGAGAAAACATAAAAGTATAAGGAGAAAGAGAGTGGAAGGGATCCAGACTCCTACTGCCCAGAAACACTACTTCTACCATTTCCATGCATTTTCCTCCAGCCTCATTTCTATGCATATTTGCACACATGGGTGTATATATATATATGTGTGTGTGTGTGTATATATATATATATTTAAATTTATATTGAAGCAAAAATAGAATCACACTACGAATGCTGTTTAGTGGATCGCTTTTTTCCCACTTAACTATCACAGCTTTCCATGCTAATGAACATAGATGCCTCGTCCTCTTTCATGGCAACAGAGCCTTGGAGTGTGGATGAAGCATCCTTTATCTGAGCGACGTCCTGTGGATGGACGTTTGGCTTGTTTCTGGTTTTTCCTCACTGTGTCAACAGTGCCGCAGAGAACATCCCTATACATGGCCTGATCCTGCAGGTGGAATTGTGGAGTGCACAGGTGGCAGTCTTCATAGTGACTCCACTGCTGGGTTCTAGAGCCAAGGGTGATGGGAGAGTCTGGGCCCTTCTCTGCACCAACTGATTGATCTGGGACACCACATTCCTTAGCCTGTTGATACCTTGGTCTCTTCATCTCTAAAATGGGCATAATAGCTAAATGTAACTCCTAGAGTTCCTGGGAGGAGTCAGTGAGCTGGAAAGTGCTTGGGACTCTTAGGACTGGGATCTAGTTTGGATTTCCTGTAGGGAAGAGGCCACGGGGATCTCAGTGCTCATTGGGAAGTGGAGAATTATGGTAACATAGTGGTGGCTGATTGTGTCTGAATCCTTGATTAACTCATCTCTTCCTTACACAAGTCAGTTGGGCTCTATTGTCTCATTTACAGACGAAGAAGCTGAGTATAGACAGGTCCTGGACGTGGGGCCAGGACCCAGATGCCACGTTGTGCAGCCAGAGCCTCCATCTGCACCATGATGCTGGGGGATAGGGAGGGAGGAGAAAGAATTCCAGGGGTCAGTGGGAACAGATGCAAATCTTAGCTCTGCCTGTCCATGGGAGGATGAGTGTTGAGTAGGTTGGGTGAAGGTTCCCTGGGGGAGGAAGCAGATGACACACAAGCCAAAAACTAGGAATAATAATTGCAGATTGTGGTGCTATTCGGAAGGACAAGACCCAAGAGCTGAGACCAGAAAGACAAAAGGAAAAGGGGTCACTTCTGGAAAGGAGCTGAGCCGCAGGGAGCACCGTGGCATGTGCAAGGGCCCTGGGGTGGGCAAGACCTTGGTAAGTTTGAGAAAATGGAAGGATACCTGAGCAAGGAGGAAATATGTGCTCTGGGTGTCCTTGCTTGATTGGAGAGGAAACTGAGGCCCAGGGAGATAAGTAGTTTGCAGCCACAGAGAGGTGCTTCCACTCAGGCAGTGAGATACCAGAGTCTGTGCCTGCTTAGTATTCAAGAGAATCCAAAGTCCTGATCTTTATGTGAAATGTCCTGATGTTTAAATTTTGGCAACCAGTTAAAAAATAAAATAAACCATATGGGTATAGGACTACCTTTGTGGGCCACATCCAGCCAGGGGCTGTGACTTGGTGTGTTCTGATGTCACCTCTCAGAACCTTTGCTCCTTCCCTAATAATGCACATGGTACTAGCCCCTATCGTATAGGATGGTAAGTTGGTTATAGTTACTTGCCTGAGAGTTCTGGGAGGGGAGGATGTGTCTGTCAGCCCAAGGCTGAGTTTCTGCTCGTGAAATACAGCTCCTGTTTCCTCACTCCCCACCAAGTCTGGCAGTAACCTTGAAGAGGTCACCTTTCTAGAATGGCCCCTTTCTCCAGAAAATAATAGGGTAGGAAGAATTGATCCCATGATGTCCCTTTCAGCCTCTGGTTGGCCAAGCCTCTGGTTCACGCATTTAAAACCTGACTTGCTAACCTTTGGGGCACCTCCCCATCACCCAGCACGGTGGGGAGGACATGTCTCCCTGGCACAAGTGCCCAGGGATGTGGGCAGATCTACAAGTGTCGTTTGAAAACTCAAACTTGGGAAACAACCTAAATGCCTACTGACAAGGGACTGAGTAAGTAACAGCACAAGTCACAGTGGGTGCTCAAGAGCTGTTCCCAGGGTGGGGTAGGAATGGGGCTGGCTACGCCCTTGGGCCTGTTTTGCACATAAAGTTTTATTGGTGCGCAGCCACACCCATTTGTTTACACACTGTCTGGGGCCGCCTTCAAGCCCTAATGCTGGAGGGGAATGGTTTTACCACAGACCATGTGAGTGCAAAGCCAAAATATTTACTTTCTGACCCCTCCAGAAGAATTTGTCTGATCCCCAGGCTACATCAATAAACACTGTGGTGGCAGGTTCCCCATGACCTACCACTAGGTGGGAAAGATACCAGCAGGGGAGAAGGGCACAAAACAGCACGAATGGGATGAGTTCACTTTTGTAAAGAACAATGAGAGACAAAGTCACAGAACGTGTGCACAAATTGATTTTATAGGTGAACAAATGTCTGGGAGGATACGCCTCAATCTGCTAATAATGTTACATCTTGAATTTAAGAGGGAATGGACTTTTGGGGGCATTAACCAGGTGCCAAGCACAATGCTGAGTGTACAGACTTTCTCCCTTAATTTTACAAGACTGCTACCTGTCTACAGGTGTGAGAATGAAGGCACAGAGACGTGAACTCACTTGCCCCAGGTCACACAGCTTCCAAGTAGCAGAGCCAGGATTGGAAACCAGGCCTCTGTGACTACCCACTATGGGAGAGAAAGAGAAACACTTTTTACTTTACAAACATCTACATGGTTTGACAAGCATGAAAAAACTAAAAACATGACTTAATATAATTCCTATCACTCATCCTCTCTCCACCCCTCTCCCACCTCCTAGGAGGCTCTTAGAAGCATGTGCCTCCTCAGAACTGCTCCAGTAACAGGTGAGGGGCTTGGAACAGCAGGGTGGGGGCAGATTCTGAGCCCCCCCGCCCCCCGGGAGGACAGGTTCCCTCTTGAATTGGGGATCACCGCTGAGGGTAAATATTCACAGGACAGCCAAGAGCTCACATATTCTGCCTCGATTTCCCAGGACACTGCATTTCATGAGTGTTATCAAATGGTGACATTTCAGAGTGCAAGTGTTGGGGGGTTGTTGTTAATACTGATTTAACAGTGCTAGAATGATTAAGCATGGCAAGCTTTTAAACAATGAGGTTCTTAAAAGGTGTTAATAACCTCTTAAGTACCCTTAATAATATTCCCACCTATCATAAACTGCTCCCAATTAGGCCTCATCACTTTTCTCTACCCAAGAAGTGAGTGAGGGGGTGGGGGGATCGGCTGGAAGTCTGATGGAGCCTTCTGGAACAGAGGAGGAGCTGTGCCCAGTTTGGGAAAATTAAATAGAAAGGCTAGGGACACGTTCCTGTGCATTCTAATCCATTTCAGGCTGCTCAGAAAGAGGAATGTGGTCATGGTCACACCAAGAATATGGCTCAGGGGTCCAGACCGTTCCACTGGTGGCTGCCCTGGGTGCTGGAGCCCAGAGGCTTAGCACCTTGGCTGCCGTGTTTGGACCTGGCTCTGCTCCATGGTTCTGGTCAGCGTGCAGCAGTTCACCCCCACTCTGTGTGCAGGACGAGGGCAAGATGTGGATGTGAAGCTCGTTGTTGGAAAGTGAGCAATTTTAAGTAGTGGCTGAATGCCTATAATTCCAGCACTCTGGGAGGCTGAGGCAGAAGGATCACTTGAGCTCAGGAGTTTGAGATCAGCCTGAGCAAGAGTGAGCCTCTGTCTCTACTAAAAAATAGAAAAATTAACCAGTTTTTGTGGTAGGCACCTGTAGTCCCAGCTACTCGGGAGGCTGAGGCAGGAGGATCACTTTAGCCCAGGAGTTTGAGGTTGCTGTGAGCTACGCTGATGCCACAGCACTCTATCCTGGGCAACAGAGAAAGACACTGTCTCAAAAACAAAAACAAAAACAAAAACAAAAACAAAAACAAAAACAAAGAATTTCAAGATGTTAGCAGCACAGCATTAAACCAAATGTGGAGCCCTTCTGAGCCTGGGGCCCTGAATGACTACGTGGGTTACATGCCCATGACTGATTTCTGTGTCCTTAGTTTCCTCATCTATAAAATGGACTTAGGTATATATGGAATTAAATTTTTTCTGATAGCCACATTAAAAAAACCAAAAAGAAGCAGATGAGGTTCATTTTAACTATAATTATCATGTTAAACTTAATATATTTGAATTATTATTATTCCAATATATAATTGAATAAGAAATTATCAATGAGACATTTTGTATTCTTTTTTTCCCCCATACCAAGGTGTGGAAGCCTGGCAAGCATTTTGCCCTACAGGACATCTTATTTCAGAACAGCCAGGTCCCAGGTGTTTGCTGGCTGCCTCATTGGACAGCATAGGTCCAGATGAAGGGTCCCCCACTGTGTTTGGAACTCAGCAAGTGCTCATTAGCTTTAGAGGAGGGTTGATTTCCTTCTGTGCCAAGGGCACACCACAGGTGGGCCTGGCAGGTCCATTCTGGACTCCCTGAGAGGAAGGTTTGCCGTGCATGGTGCCTGGCTGGGAGTCCATCGCTGTCAATGCAGGGGGACCCCTGCCCTGTGCATGCAACCTGGGGGAACTGGGCAAGTACCCAGTTTCTGTTCATGGGCTACAGCGGGGATGCAAGTAGTGTGGACAGTATGTAGTCCTTGCTAGAAGGTCAGCCACTGTTTTCTCTCTGCAATGCCCTGGTCTCTCTGGAAAAGCCTCGGACCCCCACCTGACAACAGAGGCAGTGACAGTATCCTGACTTCTCAGCCCCAGGGCCCTGGGAAGAGTCATTTTCTCTTTGTATTCACAGCTCCTAGAACCATCTCCAATATGCAGTAAGCACTTAATCATTAAATTCCCTGGTATGCAGCAGGCACTTAATAATCATTAAATTCCCTGGTATGCAGTAGGCACTTAATAATTGTTAAATAACTGGACCAATGGATGCATGTGTGAATAGGTGAATGCCTATTGAACAGAAGCGTTTTTGCTGTTGTTTTGAAGCTCCCTCCCTTGGGAGGGTCCCAAGGCACAGGTGTGGATTTGAGACTGGGTGGGGACTCTGCTGCTCCTCATGCCTTCCTGTGCTGGGTCAAGGTCTCTGCTCCTGCACGTCCCTTCAGAGGACCAGAGCCCCTCAGGCTCTGCCCCAACTCCACCGAGGGGGTCTCACCCTCCCTGGTGAGGCTCTGGGTAGAACAGGAGGCCCTATAATCCCGGAGGGGCCAGCAGCAGCCTGGCCTGTGAATGACCTTCCCCTCCCCCACCCCAGGCAGGCCTGTTTACTCCTAATGCATTTGGATTTCCAGATGGGAATCATTTGAGCAATATTGCACTTTTATGTCATCGAAGGGAAAAGATAAAAAGGCAATGCTTCCCTTCCTGCCCTGCACCTCAAGGTCTACAGGATGACAACAGCCCCCTGCTTCCCACACCTCACCAGGGGCCACTGCAGGGAAGGGGGCCGAGGGACAAAGCACTGGGGAGGGTTGGGAGGGGGCCTACTCCTCCCCCTGCTTCCTGGGGAGGAAAAAATGAATTCGGAAATGTTGGAAGCGGGCCCTCCGCCAGCCTCATGCGTGCCTTGGTTGTTTGTGATTTACTGTCATAGTTTGTGCCATATCTGGTGCCACTTACAATATTACTTCACTTTTTCTTTTAGACAGCCTACTTTACAATTTTTATAGCATTAAGAATTTTTTTTTGGTATTTATTTTTATTTAATTTTAAAATATTAAGCAGTACAGATATTTTGATATATGGATAGCTTTTATTAATATGCTTCAGTTAGGGCTATTACAGTGCCCTTCACCCAAATAGTGTTCATTGTACCTGTTATATAGGACAAAACCATTTCTATTACGGAAAATTTTAAATACATACAAGAATAACCTGAATAATATAATATAAAATAAAATAATATGTAATTATTTGTATGCATTACATGTGTATGTAATATTAAATATTTGCAATGTAAAATATAATTATGATGTTATACATATATATTTACCTTAAAATTTATACATAATGTAACACAAAATGTCTTACCTGTGGCCACCCTTGCTTCTTCACCCGAGAAATGTATTCTAGACATCATGTCATTTCATCCACAAATATTTCAGTATCTGTCTCTAAAATGCTCAGCTTCCTTTTAAAACTTAGTTTCTTTTAAAAGTGAACTCTGTATCACTCTCTTAAAGGAAAAATCTCAGTAACTTGCCACAAATAGATGGGAAAATAAACACGAAGTAAGTAAAATGTAGGTAAGTGCCAGCCTGCTCTGTTGGCTAAAAGGGGACCCCAAGTGCTCAGGAATGTTGGGGACCAGCGACCAACAGATGGGTTTTTCTCTGATGCCCATCTGCCCCAGGGTTGGACGCCAAGGGCCACCAGGGTTAGGACCAGGCCCCAGGGAGACGGCACTGCTGAGGGTGGCCTATGGATTCAGACCCTGGTGGGTTCCCTCCTGCTTGAGTGCACAAACTCCTCAAGGCCTCCGATTCCTCCTCAGCAGGACGGGGTGAGGACCTGCAGCAACATGGCTGCTGGGGGTGCAAATAACATAATCGCATCACAGTGTTGGGGACGGTGCTTGACAGCGAAGTCGGTGACTGGCAGCAATCATTTATGTTCTTGTTGTTACGTTCCTTTTTGAAATCATTAACAGCTAAGTCTGCTACCTTGGTTTCTTCCAAAGGGTCCCCCTGAACAGTGGAGCTCCAGTTTTCTTTTCTCTCTCATCTTCCCCAGGGGGTAGGGGTAGGGGTGTTCCTGAAGGATGTGCCTCGATGCTCCCCCCGTAGGCATTTGGCTTCTGAATTCCCGAAACTCTGTACCACGTTGGGCCTCTCACGAGATCGATCCCCTGGGCCCAGCCCACCAGTCCGTGAGTCACCTCTGTCTACTGGGGAAAACCAACCAGCCTAGAAAAAAATCCAGACTCCCATGGGCGTCCCCAGCTGCCTGCTGCTGGCATGAGCAGCGCCACCCGCCACCCCCGTCCCTGCCAGACAGTTGGGCAGGCTGCCAGGTCCGCGATTCACACCCGGGCGGCAGCAGACAGCCCCCACCGGGCTGAGCTCTGCCTGTGTGTGAGTGTGTGTGCGTGCACGCAAATGTGATGTGTGTGTGCATGCCTTGCTTTCTCTCCCCTCTCTTGGGCTGGGTTGTTTTGCTCTGGGCTGCAAATTCATTTTTAGATTCCGGCCTCCTCCCCCCACCCCACCATCTCCTGCTTCTATTCTTAGAAAGCAAACTGGGATGTGCTTGGGCTTCGCAGTGAAGTCAGACAGAAGTTTGCCCACGTGCTCTGGCTGCCTGAGATATGGAGTTAATTAAAAAGGCGGCTTTGAGCGGCAGGTTCACTGGCCGGAAGCACAGCTGGCCACTGCTCTGTGCTGACTCCGCAGCGGGTGGATGGACCCTCTTGTCACCTCACGTCCCCAGGCTCCTGGGACAGGCTACCCTGCCCAAATGGGTTAGGGTGGCTGTGTGTGTTAGTTGAATATGAGCTCTTCTGGCAAGTTGGGTGCTGAGAGATGCTAAATTAGATAAATAAATTCTCAAGGGTTTATATGTGCTGTCTGTGAGGGAAAATGACTTTCCTCAATTCCGGCCTGGCAGCACAGGGGAGGGCAGGTGAGGAGAGAGGCGAGGGGACAGGCAGAGGGGTAAGGAGAGAGAGGAGAGGAGGAAAGGGCCTGGGGGAAACTGGGAGGTCTTCTGGACAGGACGGACACCTGGAAGGAAAGATGGGGTTGAGGTGTTTGAAATCCCAGCTCTGTGCTTCCCAACTACGTGATCTCGGGCAAGACACATGACTTTTCTGTGCCTTCATGGATTTGGGATGCGAATCATAATGAGTGATTATTATTAAGAAATCTAAATTTATTATAATTATGAAGGAGACAGATGCCCAGGGCAGGGAAAAGAAGAAAAAGAGAAACAAGGACTTTTGGTGTCTGCAGGCTACAGTTGCCTGTTCAGCCTTGGCCCTGCCAAGCCCAGTAGTGCTGAATGAAGGAAAGAGGGGCATGTCCTTCCAGGATTGAATTCTCTTGCAGGAGAAGCAAGTGAGACCAAGAAGAGGAAGGCCTTTTTCTGGAGTAGATTCTTCATTGACTGAAGAAAAGACATCCTTCGGGTGCTCAGATGCCTTGTCCTCCAGGAAGACTGCCCTGACTGCCAGCCCCCTTCAGCTGCCTTCCGTGCTTTCCCTTTGCACCTGTCAGGTAGCTGGTGGTGCCTCTTATTTAAAATTGTGTGCTTTCTTCTCAAAAACATTTTTATAAGTATTGTGAAAACATATTCTTGTTATAAAAAATTAGAAATTTCAGGAGCATGGGGAGTCAAATGAGGAAGTGTCACCCCCCACCTCCTGTCCCCTTCCCATGGCGCAGTGCCCGTCCTCCTGCCCTGTAGGACTGTGAGCAGGAGTGTGTTGGTGTGGATGCTCTTGTGTGCCATTTTATTTTGCATATAAATGTGAGTGTGCTTTGCACAGTGAGCAAAACCAGTGAGCTTCAATACAATGTCTTGGCATCTTTTCCTGATGATGTGTAAATAACTTATTCTTTTATTTTTAATTTTACAAATATTTTTCTATGAGGATATAGACACATAATAAAAATCGATGTGCATAAGGATAAAATGGGAAAATGCAGTGTTCTCAGCCATGGTTTCCCTTCTGCAGAAGCCAGCCTGCCACCGGGGTCTTGTGGGCATCCTTTAGGGGTGACCTGTGCACACAGGCATTTTTTGGGTCTCTTCCACTTTCCTCTGTACACCTTCATGGTCACACATGCAACACACACTGCTCGTCTCCTGGCTTATTTTCACTTACCTCTGGATCTCAGGTGATCTCTCCTTATCAGTCCATCATATGGCTGCCCATTCTTTCCGATGGCTGTGTAGTATTCCACTGCACAGATGGGCCATATGTTTACACCCTAGTGATGGGTCAGAAATTTCAAAACCCATCACTAAATCCTCTGCCATTCCTCCCCTAAAGAGGTACAGTCTGCAGGTCCTCCCTGGAAGCTGGGTGGGCTTGTGACTGCTTCAGCCAACAGAGTATGGTGGAAATAATGCCCCCTGACTCCTTGGTAGGTTACAAATGGCCACAGAGCTTCTGTCTTGTTTGCTTTGACTCTCCGAGGTGGCCTTGTTGTGAGGAAGCCCAAGCCGTGTGCAGAGTTCCCATGTAGCTGTCTGGCCCCTGCCCAGCCTACAAGGTTCCCCAGCCCAGGCACCAACCATGTGCGTCAAGAATCCTCTGGAAGACTCTGGTGGTTTGAGTCATCTCAGCTGAGTGTCTGGTGAAGCAGGGACAAGCAATTTCTGTTGTGCCATGTCTGAGTTTCTGACCCATAAAATTGCGAGCAGAATAAAATGGTTGTTAGAAGCTGCTAAATTTGGAGTAATCTGTTACCTGGCAGTGAATAATCAGAACTGGCTTTTGTGCGATCCCTCCCAACAGGGATTATCTCATTGATTTTTTTTAAAACTTCACATAATATAAAATTAACCACTTTAAAGTGAGGTATTCAGTAATGCTTAGTGCATTTGCAGTGTTGTGCAGCCACCGCCTCTGTCTAGTCCAAAACATCACATCACCTGAAAAGGAAACCCTGTTTCCATTACGTAGTTCCCCCCCCCCCCACCCGCCCGCCCCGGCACCCACTTAGTAACTGTCTCTGTGACTTTGCCTGTTGGGGCATTTTCTATCAATGGAATCAGGCACTATGTGGTCCCTCAGGCCGGCTTCTTTCACCTGGCACAATGATTTGGAGGTTCATCCAGGCTGTAGCAGGCATGACTATTTCATTTCTCCCGGTGGCAGTGGATAATATTCCATCCTATGGATATGCCACGGTTTGTTTATTCATCTACTGATGGGCATTTGGGTTGTTTCCACCTTTTGCTTATTGTGAACAACACTTCGAGCATTTGTACACGTGTATTTGTTTGAATACCTGATTTGATTCTATTGGGGATCTACTCAGGACTTCTGTTGCTGGATCATATGGTGAGTCTATATTTCACTTTTTGAGAAATCTCCAAACGGTTCTCCACTGTGGCCAAACCATGTTACATTCTCACCAGCAATGCAGGAGATTTCTAGTTTCACTACATCATCACCAACACGTGCTATTGTTCATTAAAAACAAAATCCCAGCCATCCTAGTGGGCATGAACAGTGGTTTCCACCTGTATTTCCCTAACGACTTGTGCTGTTGAGCAGGTCTTCACGTCTTCTTGGCCACTTGCATATCGACTTTGAGAGCTCATTGATTTTTGTATTCCCGGTGCCTTCTCTGGGGCCTGGTATGTCCGGGGTACTCCAGTCGCCTCTGCTGAGCAAGGCACAGGGGAATAAACACTGGGGTCTACTCCATGCCATTGTCCATGCCGGGCTCCTCAAGGATGTGCCTTGTGGGCCAGTGCGGTGGCTCACACCTGTGATCCTAGCACTCTGGGAGGCCCAGGAGGATGGATTGTTTGAGCTCATGAGTTCGAGACCAGCCTGAGCAGGAGCGAGACCTTGCCTCTAAAAATGGCCTGGCTCTGCAGCAGGTGCCTGTGGTCCCAGCCACTCGGGAGGCTGGGGCAGGAGAGTCCCTCGGGCCCAGGAGTTTGCTGTGAGCTATGATGCCACGGCACTCTACCCAGGGTGACAAAGTGAGAGTCTGTCTCAAAAAAAAAAAAAAAGTATGTGCTTTGTGTAGTGAAGCAGGACCCCCTTCGACGTCCCAGACTCCGTGATGCATCCAGACAGCCGACTCCCTGGCCACAGCTCAGAGCTTTGCCATGTTGAATCCCATCTGGGCCAACTGTGACTTGGTCTGGGACTGCTGGGAACAAAAAGGAACATTCATTCCCCCCTCACTCCAGGAGCAGGACCCATGGACACAGCGGAGTGGGAGGCAGGGTAGAAATTGGGGTGGTCCTGCCCGGAGCTGCTCCCATGCAGCATGGGAGCCTTCAGCTGCACCCGAGAGATGAGAGGGAGGGTGGAGGGGGAGGCTGAGCAGGAGAGAGCCGTTCTCAGGTGGTGGATGCCAGGGCTTTTTGCCAGAGGGCAGGCTCAGGAATGAAGAGGAGGCCTCAGGAGCCAGATGGCTGGAGCTGCCACATCTATTTTTAAAGTGCTTTTTAATTGAGGTCTAGAGTAAAATTAATTAATCTTATTTGTACAGCTTGGTGAATTTTTACATGTGTGCACACCTGTGTCACCTGGAATCTGGAAGACTCCCTCACAACAATTCCCGGGCAATGATCCCCTCCCACGATAACCACTATTCTGACTGCAGTCCCTGGCAGGTAGTTTTGCCTATTTTTGAATCTTATACAAATGAACCACGCTGTGGACCCCGTGTTTAGCTTCTTTTGTTCAATAGTGCTTTTGAGACGGATCCTTACAGTTGATAGCAGCACTGCTTGCCCTTCCTCCTCTCTCCCTTCCCTCCCTCCCTCCCCTCTCCCTTCCCTCCCTCTCTCATTCTGTTCTCCCTTCCTTCCTTTCTTCCTTCTTTCTCTCCTTCCCTCCCTCCCTTCTTCCCTCTCCTCCCTCCCTTCCTTCTTTTTTCCTTCCCCTCTTCCCCCATTTCTTCTTCTTTCCTTTCTCTTACTGTTTATTTATTTATTTATTTTTATTTTTAATTTCATTCTTCGTTTGAAGTACATTTTTTTGTTGTTGTTCATTTTCTTTCTTCTTTTATAGATGTTTTTCCTCTGGCTATGCTCTGTCCCCTTGCCTCCCCAATAGTAGCTGGGATTACAGACGCCCACCACGACGTCTGGCTGTTTTTGATGTTAGTAGAGACAGGGTCTTACTCTGGCTCACTGCTGCTCATACTGGTCTCGAACTTCTGAGCTCAGGCAATCCACCTGCCTCGGCCTCCCATAGCGCTGGGACTACAGGCGTGAGCCACCACGCCCGGCCAATCTCTTGTTTTACGGCAGCGGTTTTCACTGGGGCAATTCTACCTTGCAGGGGACATTTGACAGTATCTGGAGACATTCTTGACTGTCACAGCTGGAAAGGGGGTGTTACTGGCACCTGGTGGGTAGAGGCCAGGGGTGCAGCTAAACATCCCACCGCATGCAGAATGGTGCCCTCTGATAGAGAAGCTTGTGGCTACAACACCGATACCGCCAAGGCTGTGCAGCCCCGTGCTGTAGCATTTCCTGTATGGACCTGCTGTGCCTGATTGATGCCATCTCTTGCTGATGGGCGTTTGGGTTGCTCCCACCTATTATGAACAGCGCTGCTGGGAATAGCACATCCTCTGGCACGTCTGTGTGGGTTTCTCCTGGTCTGTTCCTGGGAGTGGAATTGGTGGGAGGCCGGTGTTCAGCTTCAGCAGATCCTGCCAGCGGTTCTATAGCATCGTCCTGCCGTTCTACCTCCTTCCCCTGTGCAAGCTCCCAGTTATTCTACTTTCCAGCCAACACTTGTTATCCTCACCTTTCTAATTGTAGTCATTTGAGTGGGTGAGCTACATGTAGTTTTCAAATGTGCAAGCCTCTTGTCCCAGACACCTGAGTCCTCATGGGCACTGTGAGCATGTGGCATTTTTGACTGCCCAGAGTCCTAGCATTTCTCTTACATTTGGAAAATCCCCTGTGCTTTAAATCTTGGGGGGAGGCAGAGTTCCTACTCCCAAGCTCTGCACTTTTCCAGCCTCCCTTGCAGCTAAATTGTGTTTATTTAATCCTCATAATGTTGCTGTGGGTGCTGATATTAGCTTCAGCTCAGCAAGACTCTGTGAGGTTAGGCCACCTGGTGGGGCTCACAACCCAGCAGGTGGTGGAGTCTGGCAGTGGGCCTGGAACTGTCTGGCTCCAAGGCTTGTGCTCAGAGGCAGCAGAGTTAAGGCCCCTGCAGTCCCACCACACATCACCTGCTTGTTTACCTGTCTGTCTCCACTTGGGGACTGTCGTGTGGATCCACATCTGTGTCTCCAAACACAACACTGCAGAGGCATGTGAGATGAGTAAGTGAGTTGTCCTGGTCTGGAGTCATTTTCACAGGCCTCTGGTCTCTCTCTTTACTATTAATATATTAGAAAGTTTGAGGGTCATCCGCTGGCCTGTGGACTGTAACTCTTAGGAGTTAGGTCCTTCTTCTGTGGTGAATCTCCAGAACCTGGCACAGAGTAGCTCCTCAATAAACCTTTGAAAAGTGAAGGAAGTAAACAGGTTAGCATCCTTCATAGAAACAAAAACTCTGAACAAGAAAACTTACATTTTAAAAAGAGACTTTTTATTTGAAATAATCAGAAATCCAGCAAGAGGGAGGGCTTCAGGCATGTTTTGATCAAGGCTCTGGTTCTCTTTTGGCTATAAGTCTCTGGGCTCTGTCCTCCACACAATAGCTTTGTTCTCAGGCTGGCTTCTCAAACGTCACGAGGGGCTACCAGTGGCCACAGAGTTCCTTATTCATCTCCAGCCACAACATAGACATTCCATGTTCCTTAGGTCTGATGGGGTTAACTAAGTCACATGCCCATCAATGAAACAGGAATATTTAGGGAGTGCTATGAGCCGATTGGCTAAACTGAACCAACTCCTGGCAAGGGAGATGGGCTCACCATGATTGGCTTAGGTAGGTTAATCAAAGACTCCACTAATTACAATGTATTGGAACTAGGCCCAGCTTCCCCCTAGTTTCAGAGGTACTTGGGGGATGTTAGGCACCCAAATAAAATTAGGATTCTGATGGGAAAAAAGAAAAGGACAGTAATTACGAATAGGGAATGAACAGGGTTCACTGCATCTCTTTTTAGACTAGGTGTCTCATTAATGTGGTAACAAAATCAACATCCATTCAATTAATCAACCAAAAGCCTGTATTAGTTAGCTAGTGATACATAACAAATTTCCCCAAAACTCAGTGGTTTAAGATTCACAAGAGGTTGCAGTCTAGATGTTGGCTGGGGCTGGAGTCGTCTGAGGCCAGAGATGTGCTTGTGGAATTCTCTCTCCCATGCTGCTGGTAGGAGGCACGTGGACCTCCCCGCAGGGCCGCCTGAGCATCCTCACAACACAACAGCTTCTCAGTCAAGTGTCAGTGATCTGAGAGAAAGGACCAAAAGGAAGCTGAAGTGTCTTTTGTGCTTCAGCCACTTTTGCTACATTCTGTTCCTTAGGAGCAAGTCACAAAGTCCAGCCCAATCTCAAGGGAAGGAAACAAAGAAAGGAGAAATTGTTGATGTATCTGAAAACTGCCACAAGACTCAGCACCTCTCAGCTCTTTCCGTGTGACAGTCTAAGAGGTCAGATTTCCACCTGCAAGGTCTCTACACTGGATGTCGACACCCACTTCTGGTCTTCACACAAGCCTGGAACTTTCTCTGGGTCAAGAGGTTTTCTGCCAAGCGTCAGTTCTGCTGAATTAGGGAGCAGACACCACAGCATCCCTCACAGATACCTCCCTGGTGATTTTCTAGGAAGCGTGTCAAAGGCTGGTCACTCTTGCAGGGATACTCTGGAGAGAGTTTTTACTAAAGCACTTACCTTATGCCAGGCGGTTTGCCTGTATTTCTCTCATTAGTCCTTGTGCCTTCCCCAAAGTGGGGGCACTGTTGTCATGAAGAAACTGGGAAACAGGTGAGCTGGCTCACCCCAGGTTACTTGCTCTGTGTGATGCTTTCCCCCACATGGGAAAGATTTCTATTGAAGAGAAAAGCTACAAGATTTGAACTTGATTCCAAGAAGCTTAGCCATGTTCTGCACTGCCAGGCCCTCTTCAGAGGGACCGGGAGGGGCACAGGCTGTACCTGAACAACCTTTCTATATTAAAACAGCATTGACAAGAGTTAGTATTTGCTATGGACTCATGCTGTCCCGTACTGCGGTCTTTCCTGCCTCAGTGTGCACACATCAGTGATCTGGCGAAGTGGGTATTTCTATAGCCTGCCACGGATGAAGAAACTGAATGTCTGAGATAGGGAGTAATATGCCCCAGCATGCTGCTACTGAGCCTCCCTGTTGGGACTCCAGTCCCGTCACCATGACTCCAGCCCCAGTGCTGCTGGCTCTGGGAGAGACTGGCCAACACGGAGGCTCTGGCACAGAGCCCGTCATCCCGTAGTGGCTCCACATCCCTGGTTGGTACTGAGCTTGCACAGATTGACAGCCTCAGAGGATGTGGATGGAGGGAAAGCTGTGGGGAGAGGCACACAGCTTGTCAGCCTGTGGGTGCACCCTTTGTCAGCACACGGGCGCAGAGGAGAAGGAAGGTGCCTTCCCAGATCACATCTATATTAATGATGTGGCTGACAGGCCAGAGGGGCAAGTTATACATCTTTCCTTCTGGTGTTTTGTTTAGCACCCAGTGACATATTTCATCCTGACAGGAAGCAGGGGTCCCAAGCTATTGCTCAGAGGCAGCCCAAGACTGGCTACGAGTTGCCCAGGCGCTGGGGAACGCTGTGAGTAAGAAAGAAAGGAATCAACACTTGCCCACCAGTGAGCTCCTTCCTCGGTGGCCCTGGGAAATGAGTGCTGCTGTGAACCTCCTTTTATAGATGAGCGAACTCAGGCTCAGAGAGGGTAAGACCTTGCTCAGGTCACACAGCTACCAAGTGACCAGAGGATGCAGGATTCCAACCTCGGCTAGGTAATGATCACCTCTCTTCCCTGGGAATTGTCCTAAGCATTCACCACTGGGGAAAACCAGTTCCCTTTATGACGTGCTGGGCTGAGTTTTCCAACCTTTGTGCTCTGAGGCAGGAGGGAGTGAGGATGTTTGCTGCAGGAACAGAGGAAAATGGGTTCTTGGGCCAGTCACTGACTCAGAGCTGGTGACTTGGGGGAAACTGAGGCCAAGGAGGGGCCATATTCTTTCCTTGATCCACCTTTCCCTTCTCTGGGTACCTGCCCCCTCCCAGGCACAGCGGGGCATGGGGTGAGTCTGTTGCCGTGCCTCCCTCTTGTGGCCTGACATTATAGCCGGTCAGGCAAATAAACAGACTGAAAATGTCAGATAATTACAGGATGAGGTAAGTGCTTCGCAGGACACAAACTAGCAACAGCGTGTGTGAGAACCCATCTTTAGAGAGCAGGGTCTGGGAAGGAGGTGAGCACCGAGCAGCTCTGCAGACATTGGGGGGAAGAGCGCTGCACCAGTGGGAACAGCATATGCCGGGCCCTGCGTGGGGAGGCTTCCACAGCTGGCGCTTGCACAATTAAAACCAGGGCGTGTAGGGTGGGTTACCTTGGGCTCCCACGGTGGCCCCTGAGAGCTCCATCTCCCCACTGCCAGGAGCCATTTTCTCCTTGGGAGCTTGGTTCAAAGATTTCCCCAAGTATTGGTAAGATTCAGTAAAGGGAAACCACCATGCTGCTGGTGCAGGAAGACAGGACAGCCTGCCAGTTATCACCTGGAGATAATTAAATCCTGAGTTGACAGCGGTCCCCTCAGGACCCGCCATGCTTTTCCCTTCCTGTTGCAGGTTTGCTGCCTGCGGTGTGGAGAGGGAGGTGGGTTTGCCCCCTGGAGGGAGAAGGGACAGCAAAATATTCTTCATCAGAGAAAAGTAAAAGAATCCCGAGGAGCCGGTGCACAGGCCTTGAATTGATTTCCTTATCGGCAAGAAAATGCTGTCCACCAAGGTGGACCATGCTGGGGGCCTCTGCACAGAGCCGCCTTGACCCCTGCTGGCTTCTTGGGAACAGCTCAGCTCTCATGCTCTGCGGGCTCTGGTAGCTGCTGCAGCTGGCATCTTACTGAGTGAAGCATTGGACTTTGTGCACGAGGTCTTGTTTCTTACCCTAAAGGCTCCAGAGACAATTGTTAGCCCATTTTGCAGGTGAGGAACTTGCAGTCATGGAGCAAGGGCTAAAGCCAAAATACAAACCTGCGTTTTACCAGTGTCAGACCCTGGCTCTGATGATTTCCTGTGATTTTCCTGTGTTCCCCAATTTTGAGGCTAGAGCCCTGGGCTCTGGCTGGAGCTTAATGCTGAACCCACTGTGTGCAGCCCATGATGGTTCTTCGCCTGGTCCTGCCAGCTTCCTCCGTGAGTCCCTGGGAGCTATCCTGTTGAGGAATAAAACTGTGGAGTCTCCAAGCACTGCTCGTGTGGGTGTGGGTTCAGGAATGTCTTGATCAAGGCTCCAGGGACTGCCTTCCCACCCTCCTGATTCTGCCATTGGTGTTCTGAAGGGCTACTCCTCAAAGTTAGCTTTTTAATTTCCAGTGTCACATCATTGGTGGTATGACTTAGAGTCCTACTCCCTGGTCCAAGTGTGACCTGGAGTCCTACTGCCATTGTCTTCTTTCTGACATCACTTCCCTGTATCAGCAACCACTCAGCCTGAAATGATGACATTACAATCTCTCTCCATTAAGCATCTATAAACCAAAGGTGGACAGTGTCGGTAGAATGTGCACATGTTAGAAGTGAAATGAAAACAGTTGTTAGTCAGGGGCTGTGCTTCTACTGTCTGGTAAGAACTCACATACCAGCTAAGAAATACAAATTGCATAATTTTGATGATCCTGCATGTGAGTTGAATGCTTCTACATTTATATTTAAAACTGATAGGGCATAATGATAAAATTCCTGCTAATAATTTAAAATGTATTCACTTTGAAGAGCAAATAAAAACACCATGACAAGCTGAGAGACTGAAAAAAAAGGTGAAACCTTTATAGTTTAGCCCTTTGAGTGTGCTTTTTATTTCCTGCTTTTTGAACAAGGGACCCAACATTTTTGTTTTGTACCAACTCCCGCAAATTATGTAGCCTAGAAGCAGGGCCCTAGGGCTGCAGTCTGTGGCGCTCAGGACCCTGACCTGTTTGCTGCTGGGAACCAGACGTGGGGCTGCGGACGGCCACAGGATGTCAAGATCCAACACTTGGCTGGACACTCAGTTGCTGGCTGTGTGCTTTGCAGAAATCACTCACCCAATCCTCCCAGCAGCCTTAGGAGGTGGGTGCTGCTATTGTCTCCAATTTGTGGATGAAGAAACGGAGGCTGAAGAGGTGGGATGACGTGTGTGAGCTGGAAATGACCAGCTGACAGGGAGACTCAGCTCCTTCTGTCTCTAACCCCCACGCCTTCCCCATCCCCCATCTCGCTGATGTGCAAACAAAGTGGTCTCGGGTGGGTCCTCCGCTCTGCGGGATCTATTTCTTCTCAACCTTTGGATCTGAAAGTCCCTGGAACCCTCTCACCAACCATTTCCTTTCTCTCTCAAAGAAGTTTCCACATAAAAGTTCAGAGGGAGACAGGATGGGGAGGAGAAACTGAAACACGGCAGCGGATTCTTTATGTTTTATTTATTGTCAGATGTTCCTGTTTCCTTGTTTCAACCTGGTTTGAATCCCGTCCGCCTTGGCTCTGTAGATTGGAGCACAAAGAACCCCCTCCCCAGGTCTGTGGCGCCCGTTTAAGTGTTAATTATATTTTCATATCGGCCTATAAACTCCTGTTTGGGAGAGCCTGTGTGTTCTTAAAATAAATGGCAATATAAAATTGAAAACAGCTAGCGTTCCTGAATCAATTTTCACATCTTATAACTTTGAAGCATAATTCATTTCTTCCTCCCGAGCTCGTGTGGCGATGGGGACAGCCTCACGCGTGCCGTGTAATTTCATGAGGAGCAAACCAGTTAGTAATCTGCAGTATCTTCGGGTCTCTCCACCTCGTGGGACCCTTAAGTAAAAGCAAGAAATGCCAAATCTCCCCACTTTATTAAGCCATGTTGGCAAAGAGACTGCGGGAAAGATGCGGACTTTATTTGGTGAACCAGAGAGACAACTGCCAAGAGTTTGACCTGTAATTGTGAGGTTATTATCCCCATGATTCCCCACAGGGAGGATCATAGGCACTGAGCTTGCATGTGTCAGAAGTGTGACACCAAAAAGGTCTTGGCTGGCGTCACTGCCATGTTCCTTAGAATAGGGTTTTCTTTAAATATACATGTATTTAAATTGAGGCATAACATTCACAGAGCGCACAAGTCCTATAAAGCGTGCCACTTAATGGGTCTTTACCCATACACGTGCCTAGCTAACCTCATCGTGATCAAGATACAGAGCCTTCTGGTGACCACAATTTCCATGCTAGACCTCCTGTGGGGCCGGCCCTGTTCTTCCTATTTCCGTTAATGAGTTTTCCTTGTTTGTGAACATTACACATGCACGGATGGAGCCATACAGCATGTGACCTTGGGCACTGTCTTCTCGTCTTCATCACTGTGACTGTGCAGTTCATCCCCGTTCTTAAGCGTAGTAAGATCCCACTCTTTTTCACTGCTGTCTAGTACTCCACCATCTGACCATGCCACACTTGAGCTGTCAATTGTGGGTGAGCATTTGAATTGTTTGAATTGTTTCTGGTGTTTTGGTCGCTGGGAATTGCGTTGCGATTAGCATTAGAAGAGGTCTGGGCTCTTTATATTAAAGACTGCCTGCCTCTCCTGCTGGGCCCAGATGTCTCTCTCTCTCTCTCACACACACACATACACACACACGTCCTAACTGACACACTCTCCCTTGTTTTCCCTTCTTAGTTTCAGGTGAGTCAGAAGCTGTGATAGCAAACACCCCTGTGCCTGGCTGGGAGGCTATGGTTTCTTTCTTTCAGGAAACCAAGTCATCGTTTCCAAGCCCTGGGCTTCTTCCTTTGCAGTTCCTCTGAAGTCTGTGGGTTCCCGGGAGATTTCGTTTCCCTTCTGGGTTCCTGGCAGCACGTCGCCTTTTTTCTGAGTTAACTACTAGACCTAATTAAACTGCACCGTCTCCTCAGAGTGGCTGATTTTCTTCCCATCTGAATACAAATTAAACTCCCATGCCGTTACCATTCAGGTCAGTTTATCAGAATCAACCTCTTTTAAAACTCAAAGGCCAAAGTGATTTCAAAGTCAGTCACGCGCCTCCTGTCTGCTGGATAGGGCCCGGTGTGAATATTTCCAAGCTGGCTCCACTTGGGAGCAGCCCGGGGAGCGTTTGTTCATAGCCAAATCCGGTAGGTGCTGGAGTCGCAGGTGGGGTGACCTGGCTGGGTTTGCTGTGCAGGGTCCAGAGCGATCAGCAATCGTGGATCCAATTTGCTGTTTCACTCACCCCCTGCCTAGTGGAGACTCCAAATCCTCTTTAGTTCCTTTATCTAGTCCCATGATCGAGCAAATATTGATTCAGTACCAAGGACTGTGCTGGCCCTGCAGATGCTGAGGCCCACAAGTGCCACACGGTCTGACAAGACGCAACGGTCAGCACCCAGACGTGCTCAGTCTGTGCCCGTGGGAGGTGTGGAGGCTGGGAAACAATGTGGGGGGCTGTGAAGGATAATATGGTCTTAATTTAGAAGGGGCTGGGGGAGCGGCAGGGAAATGCCACACAGTGGAGACTTATCCTTCCCCCGAATCCCTCAAAGGATGAGCCAGCTGCTGAGCGTCGCCACTGGAGGGCTGGCCTGGAGGGCCTGAGCTTTAATGTCCAGCCTGTTCTTGTCGGGTAGCTGGTGGGATGCCTGTCGGGGAGGGCATCTAGAGGGGAAGGGCACGGTGCCCAGGCCCCTCCAGGGCCCTGACTGTTCCCTATGGTGTTTCTCCCAGGCTTGAAGGTCAGAGCAGGTGTCAAGCACCATCATTTCCCTCAGGACACAGGAATTGTTGCCTTTTCTCACCTGTCTGGTTTCAAGTCAGGGACACACATGTGTCACTGTTTGGAAAGCTCAGCTGGGCCCTGCTGTCTGCACTGCAGAGTTCGCTTGTTTAGAGCAGGACAGATGTGGGGGCTCTGGTGAGGATGGGTTAATTAGGGCCCCAAAGCCTAGGGTCCCCCAGGGACCTGGGGCTGTCCAGGAGTTTGCAAAGCCAGCCCAACTCTGGCCGACTGTCATGGGAGTCATGGGGGTGTCTGCAGCATCATCATCCTTTGGATCCCAGAAACAAGGCCCTTGCCCGGGATACCCACCATGAAAACTCAGTGGCTGGGCCCTGGAGCGCCCCTGGCCTTGGCTTTCCCGTCTGTAGGTTGAAGGGGGTGGCAGCTGTTGTTGGTGCCTCTCTTCTCTCCTGCAGAGCCTGGCTCTGTTCAGGAATCTGCCCTCCTCCAAGGGGCCTGAGCGTCGGCCCCAGCTCCAGCCTGACCCATCAAGGGAGTCCTATTTCTCTGGGGGTTGACGTGTGCCCAGTTGTGGCCAATGTGATGCAAAAGGAGATGTTCTGGGACAAGTTTTCCTTGTTCTGAAAAAGAGACACACCAGGAGAAGAAGTCTCCTCTCTCCTCTCATATATTGTTGTGGCCAGAAGTGATCCTTGGGGCTATGGCAGCTGTCTTAGAGCCATGAGGGAGCCAGCCAGGACTAAGCCAATGTGTCGAGGTGGGTGGAGCAGCAGGGGCTTTGGAAAGAACCTGTGTGCTTCATGACCCTGTCACACTTGCCCAGCACTACCTCTGGGTCTCTTTTTGGGTAAGAGAGTCCAGGTCCTCTCTACATGGGGCATTTGAGTTGGGCTCCCTGCTGCTTGTAACGCAAACCATCCTGATTAGTAGGAGAGGAGTGATGGCGAGGAGATGAGGACATTTGTATAGACAGGACAGGCTGCCATCTGATGTCCGATCGGCCCTCACTGCCTTGGAGAGCTCAGTTCCGAATGCAGCTAGAGACTTATAGCCAACGGGTGAAATGATGCATCAGTGGGTGCAAGATCAGCAGGATCTGAGGCTAGGGGCTTCTGGATAATCAGGTAAAACTGTGGTCAGATGTGAAGTGTGGGGGATGCTGAGGCCCTTGGGCAGTCATAAGGGGTGGGGATGACTGAGTAGGGGTCTTCTCTAAGGCTATCTACAGCAGGTGAGGATGCAGACCCAGAATGAGGCCTAGTCAGAAAGAGGGCTCCTTTCTGAAGTTCCGTTAAGGAGAGAGTCTTCGTCAACCCGTGGCAGTCAGCCCCGATTGGGGATTTCTTTGGCTGAAGAAAAGTGTCTCACTTAAGGTCCCAACTCCTTTAGGGACAACCCACACCGGGTGGCTGATCCATACAGGGATAGTAAGCCTGGACCCTTGTCCCAACTCAGAACAAGTCCAGAGCTGCTGGCAGAGCTGGCTGAGGCCCTCATTGAGGTTGCACCATGGCTCAGCTCCTCCCTCACCCCACAGACCCCTCCTTCCCTGCCCAAGAGTGCTCATGTCCGGGTTGTTCCCTGGCACGTCCTGCCCACTAGTCTGTCTGAGTTGGCTGCCCGATGAGAGTTGGTGCCACATGAGCTGACACACCCAAGGTGCCTGCCAGAAGAACAGTCGCTTTGGGGAGTAGAGGGGCTTTGGGGAGCTGTGAGAGCAAAGAAAGCAGACAGGCCGGGTGGTCTGTGATGCAGCGGTCTGGGTGGTGTGTGACATCATTCTGTCCTCTGGCTCCTCTGGAACCCTCAGTTAAATCTCTGTTACTCACTGTGGCATCTGTCATTGGATTTTTTGTTGTTGGGAAATGGAGGCACAAGAGTTGAGACTGTAGCTGAGGAGTGCAGGGGAGTCCAAGGCCAAGGCACATCATGTCCCGGCCTGACTGCTCGGTGCCCTTGAGACCTGGAGTGGTCTGGTGTCCCTTGCCTTACTGAGGAAGAAACTGGGGCCAGTGTGGCAGGATAATGTGGCAGGTTGGTGCTTAGGTTTTTTTAGTAAGACAGGCCTGGCTTTGAATCTTTGCCCCTTAACTCCCCAATTATGTGACCTTGGGCAAGGTCTTTCCATTTTCCCCCTCATGAAAGTACTACAGCATCATCATCACAGGCATGTAACCTTGGGCAGCTACTTAACCTCTCTGTGCCCAGCATTCTTATTTATAAATCAAGAGTAATGACATTTGTTCAGGTGAGAAAAGCTATTCTATTTGAAAAGACTAGGATAGTGCCCAGCACATGTTAAGGACCATATTCAGGTTAGCTATTATTATTTGTATCTGTATTCTAATGTTATTTGTTTGTGGTGGGGGTTAGATGAGATAAATAACTATATCCCCCCCCCCCCCTTGAACTTCACCTATGCTGTATATAGGAAAAGGGTCACAAAGTTTTAGGGTTATGGGGAAACTGTACTTCACTATGACCCAGAAAAATTATTTTCCTGCTTTAAAGTACCCAGCCACCAAGATTAGTTTCTGGAGTTTTGATGGTTTTGGACTTGACTTTACTCTCTATTTGGAGGAGAGCATTTCCTATTCATGGTGCAGGCCTGTAATCACCTGGTCTGCATCCTCTCTGCCCTGTCCAGTATGGAATGATCAGATTCTGTCCCTGGACATGTAATCCCCCAGCTATTTACTCAGGGAGGAAAGTCCCGCTTAAATCCAGACAATAGATAAATAGACCTCAGAGAGCCACGGGGTGGTGGTGCAGGAAATATGTGTGTGTGTGTGTGTGTGTGAGGATGTGAGCATTTGAGCATGTGAGCACGTGTGTGTGTGTGTGTGAAAAAGGATATGTGTGTGAGTATGTGTCGGGGAGAGCATAAGAAAGTAGAGAAACAGAGATGAGGCTACTTCCCTAATTTTATTTCAGAATGAAAACCACTTTGTTTTTAGATATGAAACTAATGCATGCTTACTGTAAAAACAAGCCAGATCATTTAAACAGCCATAAGGAAGGAAATAAAAATTACTAGGCATCTCATTAATTGGAATGACCTCCAGTATAATTTTAGTATGTGTCTTTCCAGAATTATTTTGTAATAGAAATAATTTGAGGCCGGGCACAGTAGCTCACACCTGCAATCTTAGCACTTTGGGAGGCCAAGGCAGGTGGATTGCTTCAGCTCAGGAGTTCGAGATCAGCCTGAGCAAGAGTGACATCCCATCTCTTCTAAATATAGAATAGCTAGACGGGTGTTGGGGTGAGTGCCTGTAGTCCCAGCTACTCAGGAGGGTGCAGCAAGAGGACCACTTGAGCCCAAGAGACTGAGGCTCTTCTTAGCTATGATGCCATGGCACTCTACCCAGGGAGACAGATAAAGACTCTGTGTCAAAAAGAAGAGAAAAGAAGAAAAGAGAAGAGAAAAAAAAAAAAAGGAAAGGAAAGGAAAGGAAAGAAAAGAAAAATGAAACAAAAGATGTTTCAAGAGGGCAATTTTATTCACATGGCTCGAAAGTCAAACAATATGAAAAGTACAGACCAGAGCCTGTTCCCAACCTGCGCCCCAGTGGCCCAGTTCCTTGCACCCAACAGATGTTCTTTATTGTTCTTAGTGGCCAGGAATCTCTGTATAGTTACAAGGAAATACACATTTCTATTTTATCCTCTGTTTTATAACTAAAACATATATGTTTATACATAAACCTATACACACACATTTTCTACACCTTGCTGTTTGCAGCAATACGTCTTAGAGATTTTCCCACATCAGTACTCAAGAGCTCCCCCACTTACAAAAATAGCTGTGTGATACTCCATCATGTGGATGCACCATGGCTTAACTAATCTTCTCAAGACATCCATATGTGCAAAAATGTACCCATAGCTTTAGACAATAAGATTATCCTACACACAGTTTTGTTGACTTACTTCTTTCTTGCACTGACAACCTACAGGGAACACCTTTTCATATCAATCAATATTCATCGACATCACTTTTCATGATGTCCCACGATTCCATTTATTTGAGTAAATCTTAATTTGTTTTGTCATTTCTCTACCATGGACATTTTGACAGTTTCTACTTGATCTTACAAATGGGGCCAGGAATAAATATCCTTGTTCATTGTTACCCACCTGTGTCATTTGCTCCTTCAGAGAGATTTGTTGCATTAAAGGGCCTGCATGTATCTTTTGCTTTCAGGACACGTTGCCAGTCACCCTCTGGAGAAGATGTGCCAGCTATAGCCCACCACATGGATTCGTGGGCCTGTCTTTGCCCAGACTTGCACACATCAGTCTCTTCTATCTTTGATTGAACAGATGAACACTAGTTCAATTGTTTCGGTGACCGTGACCCTTCATCTGTCTTCTCAAGTTGAAACCAAGATACTAAGAGGTGCTGAAAAAGAGTGGGTGGGTTCCAGGGTGGCCTGGCCTGCCGTGACCTCTGTAGCCCATTTCTCTGACTGTCCAACTTGGGTCGATGCTCTAGCAGGGCAGAGACCAGAGCAAACTTTGGTTCCTGTCCTGGGAGATGATTCTCTGTGCTCTCCGAGTTGATCCTGGTCGGGATCCTGTGGTTAGATGTGGGAGTGTTTCCATCACTGTCTTCTGGTAATGCCAACATGGGGCACTTATTGGCTGCTTCGGAGGGGCCAAGCATTCAAACCAGAGGTCAACATGGATTCTAGGAATACAGTAGGAATACATGGAATACCCTCCGAGCTTTGGGAAGATTCGATATCAAAAATGTGCCCATGTGATATCCTGTCTTCTCTTTAATGTTATTATGGAGGGGAGTGTTTTAGCCCCTCGCCGAAAGTCTATTCTCCCCCAACTTCTCCCCTGATGGTTTTGGGATGTGTCGAGGGCTCCTTTCTGGATCGTTTATTTCACCGAGAGTTGCTAATGGTGACTTGGCTGACGCGCTCTTCCTCTTTAGTTGCAGAGAACTCTCCTTTATCCCTGGATCAGCCAGTCTTTCCTAAAAAATCTCTGGACCAAGGCGACTAGAGTGTGAGCAAAGTTCCCTCCACTCAGGTTCCTGGGCGGACATGACCATCCCCTCTCTCTCTCCTTCACACTTTCATCTTCATGTTCTGAAAAATCATCCCAATTCATCCCCTTGTGTCTCTCCTGGGACCAACAGGAGAGCACTTTAAAGGTACAGGAATTCCCTCCTCCGACCTGCCCAACAAGAAAACTGTCCGGAGTATTTACCTCTTAACAGGGTGTGACTTGCTTGGGGAACAGCTCAGTCTGGCCGGCCTCGGGCCTTGGCCATGAAGGCTGAGCAAGAGGCAGTGCCAACCAGGGGGCAGGTGTAAGGATCCCGGCCCCACTAACTGTGTGGCTTTAGGTGACTGACTTAACCTCTCTGAGTCCAGCTTGTCTGCCCTTATCACGGGGCTCAATGTGGCAACGCTGACCTCAGAGGTTACGCAAAATGACCCCATGTGATAACATATATTACAGGGCCTGCACATAGTGGGTCCACAGCAAATGGTGACTCTATAAATGCAAAGAGAGTCGTGTTTAGGAAATGAGTTGATGGGACCTACTTCTCTGGGCTTTCATGAGGTTTGAGGGAGTGTTTCCCAGCTGACTAAATGCCTTGCCCATAGTAGCCAGAGGGGGTAACTCAGATGTTCGATTATGTTATTAATAATCATGTTAAGGAAGACACCCTGGGGAGGGTGTTGAGGACGATGCTCCCCTCAAGCTTGGCACCCCTCTTCCTATGCCACTGGGGGTCCTGCTGTGAAGAAAGAACTATGTGGAAAAGGAAGAAACAACTGTTTACTGAGCAGCTATTGTGCTGCCACTGTCACAACAGCCGTCCAGGGATGGTTTGGGGCTCTTGGTAGCATCATGACTCTTGATTGTAAGCAATAAAAGCGATCTCAGACTAACTTAAGGAGGAAAGGAATTTACTCACACAACATGGCTCACATGATCGTGTAAGCCTCAGGTAAGGCTGGATCAAGGATGTCCAGCTGACTCAGCTTCTCTCACTGCCCTGCTCCTGAGCATCATGTCTCTCCATGGTGGCCTTAGTCTCAGTCTACCTCTTCCCGGCCCCCCCCCCCCCCAATGACCAGATGGACACCAGGAGCTCCAGGATGGCCCCTCACCTGCAGAATGGTTTAACTGAAGAGCGTGCTTGTAGCTCCAACAGAATTCCCAGGCGCTCACTGGCCTGTGGGGAGCAAAAGAGCAGAATTGCCTGATGAAGCTTAGGCTGAGGCCACCGACTCACTCCCCTCGCCAGTTTGCGCTGTGATGTATTTAGCATAAGGAAAGCTATTGGGCTCTTCGATATGTGTATGGGATCAACAGAACCAGCAGGGAGAGAGAGCAGGGCTTACATGTGCAAGGAGGGGAGGGGAGGAGTCCATTAGAAATGAACCGCCTAAGAGAAGCTGTCTGGATTTTATTCTGCTTTTAATCTGGCTGCCAGCTGATGAATTTGGGAATACACCACCCAGCCATGAGCACCTGGGCCTCCAGAAGACCACAGGCCTGCTCCTGTGGGGAAGGAGATGGGGAAAGCTGGGGCCCTTCTTCCTCTGCCTACCCTGTTGCCATGTCTCAGCTCGGGGCTGGCACACTTCTGTGGGGTGCACATCCAGATGACATCATTGTGCCTGCCCCTGGGGGCTGTGTGCAGGGGCAGGAGCAGGCGGGGCCTGGGTGCTGGTAGAGACCATGTCCAGCCATAGGAGGTGTCGTCCAGGTGGCCCAGAGCGTGACCGTCTGACAGGGACCTGCAGGCCCTCAATATTTACACTCCCAGTTGGCACTGACCATTGTCTCACCAGCCAGGGTCCAGGCTGGGCCTCTGCTAGGTTCGTAACACCTGGCCTGCACCACAGGCACTTTAGAGGCCCCCGTTAGAAGCTCAGCCTCTGAGCTGGAAGGAACCTGGAACCAGAATGGTGGTTTACAAATGTGACTCATCATGCTATGACCTGCCTAAAATGCTCTGGGCGCTCTCGTGGGCCCTAGGCTGGGTGGGCCCTGCCAGCTCTGCCCCACCACCCCCTATCTCTTTTGTTCCCTCCTCACACGCCAGTGTATTCTGCTCTAGGGGACTTGTGATGCTCAGAGGGGCAGCTCTTCCCATCTCATGGTCTGTGGCCCGCACTTTACTCTTTGGGGGACTCTCTGGCCCCAGATCTCCCCTGGCTGGGTTCTCCTTGTAATTTAGGCATCATTTCATTTGTCAGCCTTCAAAGTGTCCCAGTGTGTCATGTTTTCATGCATCTGTCATCCTGTGTCATCAGATGATTGCTCATCTGTGGGCCACAGGTAGCAGGAGGGAAAGAGGCCTGTGCTGCTGCCTTCCTGGCCCCGGAGCAGTGCCGGGCACACAGCAGTGCTTACCATGGGTCGTTGGAATAAAAGAGGTTTGTTTGATTGCATTTTTGGAATAAGTTAATGGATCTGCAAAGAGCATTTGGAGATGAAGTTCAGACTGTCTATTAAAGTTTTCTATTTTTTTCATGACATAATGTAGATTCAAATGCAGTTGAAGAAATAATTCATAGAAAGCCTCTCTGCACTTTGCCCAGTTTCCTCCAACAGTAGCAGCTTCAAAACTACAGCATGATGTCACTAAAGGGGCATGATTTCCTGGTGGTCATAGCGCCCCTCTGTGCCTGTGGCTGCGCCTTCTCTTGTCACCTGGGCAGTTTGCTTCTCCACTTCCACAGGTAAGACGCTGGGCAGTTTTCACACCACCAGGCACCCTGAACTTTTAGGAACCACAATACCTCCCTTCCATAGATTGTTTTTTTAAAGCTACACACTTTCTTGTTCAATTAATTCCATGCAAACTCCAAGTGGGTAAACGGCAGGTGGCCTTGCGGAACCAGCTGAGGCTGTGCTCACCACTCTGCTTGTCAGCCAGGCCCACTGTCAGGGGACCCAGAGCTGGTGACACACAGCAGCTCAGAAGCCACCGTGGAAGTGACTGGGAAGCTTCAAGGGCCTCAGTGCTGGTGAGTTCAGGGGCATAACTTGGGGACAGGGCCCAGGGATCCCTGAGGTACAATCTCACCATCAGGCCTACTTGCCCTGGACTTGCCCTGGGAAGGGGCCGCACACATATGCCTTCTCTGCTCAAAGAGTTCTATCCCTGCTCTTGAGGGTAAACTGAGGTACAGGAAAGCAAAGTGACCAGCTCCCATGGATGCTGCTTGCATGTAGCAGCAGGCTTGGCTGAGAGCCATGGGGATCTGCTCCTTCAGCCTGAGATCCTCGCATCCCCTGAGCGACTTCTGGGGCCCTCTGGGGCAGAAGGTGGCGGGGTCTCCTCTTCAGAACAGTCTCTGCTAGCAGTTTGCTTCATGTCCTGTGCTGAGCCCAGCCTGTCTTTTCTCATCTCCAGCCCCCAGGTCCCTCTGGCCCCTCTCCCTCCAAGTTCCTCACTGTTCACCATCTAATTTGGTTCTCATTATACAGGCTCGCTCTTACTCAAGTGTCAGAAACCCACTCAAGATTCTGACTTCATTCTACTTTTTTTTTTTTTCTTTGCCTGTGAAGACTGGAATTCAGGAATATTTATCTTGCTGTGTGTGTGAAAGCTTAAATAAAATAAGCTTTATCAGTTGGAAGCTGTCAACTGATAAAGGAGAGAATTAAGCATACTCCTCTTTAATGAACTCCGCAGGCTCCGTTCTTTCCTGTAGAGACAGACAGTCCTGTGCCCAAGTTTGAAAAACACCTTGGGACTCACTCTCTGGTCCCTCAAAACCCTCTAGACCAGTGGTTCTCAACCTTCCTAATGCCTCCTGATGCTGCGACCCTTTAATACAGTTCCTCATGTTGTGGTGACCCCCAACCATAAAATTATTTTCATTGCTACTCCATACCTGTAATTTTGCTACTGTTATGAATTGCAATGTAAATATCTGACATGCAGGATGTATTTTCATTGTTACAAAGGGGTCGCGACCCACAGGTTGAGAACCACTGCTCTAGACATTCAGATGTCCTGCAAGCAGGTGTATTGCTAGGACAAAGCAGCATGGCTGGGGACGGTTGTCATTTGGGGGACAGTTGTCATTTTGGGGATGGTAGTCATTTGAGGATAGTCATGGAATGATATCTTCAGGACAAAAAAACACACCAGCTTCTCACTTTTCTTGCAAGCTTTTCCCTGGGTCAGGGGCCCCAGGAGGGGAGTCTTCTCCCCTGAGAAGGACTTTTCCTCTTCCCATCTTGGCCTTTGCAGCTGGGTCAACTCCAGCTTCCATTCAGACAGTCCCAGCTCTGACAGGCCACACCTTGGAGACCAGTGGCCAAGAAGCTTGGGTTCTCACTAGGTGCTAGGAAAGAGCCTAGGAAAGAGCCTCTCCCAGGAGCAGGAACCCCAGTGGTTCACCTCGCAAAACCTGGGCAAATTATACCACTCCCTCCAGTCATTCAGCCTGAACCGTGGCAGCAGTTCATCTTACTGGGCTAGAGCATGTCACTCGTCTATTCAAAGCCCTGCAAGGTTTCCGTTTCATGCCCCTCATGGCCACCAAACCTGCCACATGTCTGGCTTCACTTCTCCTGCCCTCTCTCTTGTCTCTGCTTTTAGTCCCATTGGCTGTCTGGCAGTGCCTCCAACATGTCAGTCACACTGTGGCCTCAGGGCCTTTGCACTGGCCAGGACTGCTGCCTGGAATGCTGTTCCCAGGTACGGGTACGGCTCACTCTTATCTCCTTCTAGTCTCTGCTCAGATGTCCCCTTCCCAACGGACTCATCCCTGAGCACTATACTTTGCAGGGCAGCCTCCCCTGCGCATCCCAACATGCTCAATCCCCACTATCTTGTCCATCTTGCTGCTGTTTTCCATGGTGCTGATGGCTTTCAAAAATTGTAGTTTATTTATTTATTGTGCCGTTGGTCACGGTCTCTCTCCTTTTGCACAAGGATAAGACCCTGGCCACTTTTTTCTGTCGTATCCCTAGAGCCTGGAAGAGTAGGTGTTTGGTGAAAGAGTTGTTAATGGACGAATGGACACATTGTGGGTAACGGCTGCAGACTCGGGGTACAGTTGGGGCCATACTCTGGGCATGGAGACAGTGTGGAGGGGACAGAGTAGTAGGATTGGGATGCATATTTATAGATAAAGAAAATTTACTTTACTAGCAATTTTTTTTTCTTTTTTGTACTGCTCCTCCCCTGATGAGCAATTATTTTACTTATATGTAACCTTCATATTGACAAATGGCCAAGGTCATATCCGATAATAACTAATAAACTCAACACCGATTTCTAGAGCTTTGCAGAAAATCCCAAATTTTCCTTTTGCTGTAAGATACAGAACCTCTGACCCATACTGGCTTAAAGGAAAAAGATACTTATCAAATCATGTGACCCCAAACCACAGGGGCGGTTCTGTTCAGGCAGTAGCTGAGCCAGCACTGGGTTCTCCCTCTGTTGCATGGTCCTGTCCCCTCCACACCGTCTCCATGCCCAGGAACTGGTGGTGGCAACACAGCTGCTTCCAGCCCCAATCCTATATCCTCCCAGGTTCAAATCCAGAGGGAGGAGTGGCTTGTGCTGTTGGGTGCAGAACCAGTCCTGAGAATCACTCAGCTGGAACAAGGAGGACTTGGCCAGGATAGGTACATGTCCCACCTGGGACCACTGGACACTCAGGGCCTGAGAACTGAGGGAAAGGCAGTCCCTAAAGAAAACCCAGGGTCCTTTTGCCCTGACAAGGTGAAGTGGATGTTGGTAGCAAGAGCATCATGAGTCAATCTCTGGAAAATAGTTGGGAAAAGTTCTTATGGGGTCCTGGCTAAAGTGCACCAGTGGAACTTGTCACAGTGCCCTTGGGGAGCAATGCCATGATCCAGGCCAGAATTTCATGGCTTGTCTCCCAAGAGCTGAGCGCAGACAGCCTCCCAGCTCCATTTTCCAGCTCACAGAAGAGCCCAGCCCAGGGACCCCTGCCCACAGCCATCCCCATCACTCCCTTCACTGCCCCTTTGTCGTGAGGGTCTGCACTTCTCTAAGTCACTCTTCCGAATCCACGGCACAGCCTCAGGACCTGTAGGCAGGACGTGGGCAATGTCTCTGGGTGCGGGAACATCTCTGTAGCCCCCATAGGCAGCCCCCAGTGCAGTTTGTGCTGTGGAGTGACATCATAACCATGACGACGATGATGACAGTGGCTGCCAGTGGCCCTCCTTGTCTCCAGCGTACACCGCAGGCTGATGGCTGATAGCTTCCTGAGTGCCCTGATCAGGTTTCTCTGACCGTAGGGTGAATATCCTGGAACCATGCACAGATGCAGAGAGAAGAGTGCTGGGGGGTTAGAGCTCCCCTGAGTCTTCCCTGGGAGAGCCCCAGCCAGTGACAGAGAGGAGTTGGTGGTCCTTGGTGAGACCATGTGAGGCGCGGCCTACACAATCTCTCAGCAGCCACACTCTGCAGAGTGACCCACTCCTCAGCACCCCTTAGCAGCCACACTCTGCAGTGTGACCCGCTCCTCAGCACACCTTGTGTCTATCCACCCTCAGGACAGCCAGACTCACCTACTCCCACCTTCCAAGGCCACATCCTCCAGAGTGCTTGTACCAAACTCCTCCTCTCAGGCCCTGCACTTGGTGTACCCCAAAATGTGAAAATAACAAAACGGATGCTTGCCCAGAGCCATGTGCAATGTCAGTGTTTTCCCTGGACCATTTTACTCCTACATCACATATCCATGAGGGAGGCACCACCATCTCTCTGAGAGTTGGGGAAACTGAGTCTCAGGGAGGTTAAGTGATTCAACCAGAGCCACATCGATGGCAGGAGGTGGCCCAGGACTCAGTGCTGTCACTTGTCCCCACAGTCTGGGCAGCTGTCCACTCTGCTCTGCTCAGCTCTGAGTGCATGAGTCATCTAAGGATCAGCATGAGGTCCAGCCCCAAGACCAGAGGGGAAACGGGCCCAGGCAGTACAAGGGGTGCTGCCAAGGTCACAGCATGTCAGAGCAGAGCTGGGATGAGAGGGGAATGTTTCTCAGCAGCTGGCCTGACTTTTCTGGAACAGGTGAGATAGTGCGCAACTGGTAATAACTATTTCCTCTTCCACCTTTTTATTCACTGCATGTGTGAGGCATATGTGAGTGTGTGAATTTGTGTGCATATGTGTGTGAGCACATGTGTGCCTGTGTATATGTGAGCATATGTGAATGTGTGTTTGTGTGTACATATGTGTGAACACAAGTGTATATATGAGCATGTGTGAGTGTGCACACGGGTGTGTGCCTATGTGTGCATGTTTATACATGAGCACAAGTGAGTCTATGCATGAGTGCGCATACATGAGCATGTGTGCATGTGTATGTGCACATATGGGAGTGTGTGTACTTGAGGGTGTGCATATGTGTGGGTATATGTGAGCATATGTGAGTGTGTGTACGTGTGGATGTGCACATGTGTGAGTATATGTGAGCATATGTGGGTGTGTGTACATGTGGGTGTGTGTACATGTGGATGTGCACCTGTGTGTGGTTATATGTGAGCATATGTGAGTGTGTACATGTGGGTGTGCATGTGTGTGGGTATATGTGAGCATATGTGAGTGTGTGTACTTGAGGATGTGCGTGTGTGTGGGTATATGTGAGCATATGTGAGTGTGTGTACATGTGGGTGTGCATTTGTGTGGGTATATGTGAGCATATGTGAGTGTGTGTACTTGAGGGTGTGCGTATGTGTGGGTATATGTGAGCATATGTGAGTGTGTGTACATGTGGATGTGTGCATGTTTGGGTATATGTGAGCATATGTGAGTGTGTGTACTTGAGGGTGTGCATGTGTGTGAGTATATGTGAGCATATGTGAGTGTGTGTACATGTGGGTGTGCATGTGTATGTGGGTATATGTGAGCATATGTGAGTGTGTGTATGTGTGGATGTGCACATGTGTGAGTATATGTGAGCATATGTGAGTGTGTGTACTTGAGGGTGTGCATGTGTGTGGGTATATGTGAGCATATGTGGGTGTGTGTACATGTGGCTGTGTGCATGTGTGGGTATATGTGAGCATATGTGGGTGTGTGTACATGTGGGTGTGTATGTGTGTGGGTATATGTGAGCATATGTGAGTGTGTGTACTTGAGGGTGTGCGTGTGTGTGGGTATATGTGAGCATATGTGGGTGTGTGTACATGTGGGTGTGCACATGTGTGTGAGTATATGCAAGTGCTCTACCAACCAGGCACAACCCTTGCCCTCGTGGGGTTTGTGCTATGGGGAGGCAGACAGGCTCTGGGCAGCAACATACGGGGACCTGATGCTGAGAATCCTGGGCTGTGGGGCAGGAGGAAGAGTCAGGAAAGGCCCTGACTGGTCCTGGGAGGTGGCTGTCCAGGTGAAGTGGGGGGGTGGGGGCAGGCTGGTGGGGTCTGCTGAGGGATGGTGAGGGCCCCCTTTTCCGCAGTGAGGGATGGTGAGGGCTCCCCCTCTCAGCAGTGCTCTGTGACTCTGCGGCTCTGGCTGCGTCCTCCCTTCTCTCAGCTTCACTGTCCGCACTAGTAAAGTTCACAGAGGGCCCAAGGTGCCTTCTGACATTTGAGCGGCCTTGGCAGGGAAGGGGGCAGTTTCTGGAATGCGAATGGCCATCTTCCTGCCTGCCTCAACCTGGCTAACCTGAGTATCCTTTGGGGGTGGGCACAGGGGTTGACCCAGGAATGGGCTGAGGCTGGGGGTGGAGGCTGGCCCCCCCAGACCCGCTGCTAAAGCTCACAGTTGGCTACAACCTTTCCAGGGATGCCTTGATGTTTTGCTGGGTCCCCAACGAGCCTTTTCAGAATCCTGACCCAAAAAGGTGAGGATGAAATGTGTGTTCTCAGGGTAGAGGCCACGGCAGCCCATTCTAGGACACTTCCTTGTTTGAATTTAGAAATGGGGTCATGGGGCAGCAAGTAAACACAGTCTCCGTTTGCACTGGGTGCCGCCAGCCTCCTGTGACATGTGGAGACACGGAATGCACAGTCTGTGTTTGCTATCAGGATGTTTGAGTCTGTATTTGAGCACAAGGCCCTGTGCTTCCTGGAGCACCTGACTTGCCCGAAGCCAGGCCCAGAGACTTGTCTGGAATCTGGGAAATGATGAAATGGAAATATGCCATGCCCTGAGCTTCTTAATTCTAATCATGAAAGAGCTCCAACAGGGGGGCAATGCGCCCTTGTAAAATGCTGCTGGGTGCCCCCATCTCCCTGCCCGTCCCCGGGCTTGATTACCTGGGTGAACTTGGTATAAGGCAGAGGACCACCCAATTATGCCCGCTTGCTTAGCATGGCCTATGTGACATCTTAACCTGCTCACACAGCCGGGGAGGCCACTGGATTTGTTTATAAAAAATGTCTCTCACAGGGATGAATGACTAGCCCATTTCTATGTGCAGGCAGAAGGTGACTTGCTAGGTGCCCAGCCCCAGGGTAAGTTTGTTAGTTGGTGTAAATGCTCCCTCATGAGGAAATGCTAATGCTGCTTTCTTTAGGATATTCTGGCTATTGAGTCTTAAAGGTTTGTAGGCTTTATCTTTAATCATTTTAACTACAGGACCTTTGCATGTGACAAGGTCAAACTCGCTCCCAGGCCCGTGTCTCTGTAGCATTTACTGCAATCATACCTTTGCTTTTATGCATTTGGTGATATCACAAATGTCTGTCCCCTGTCCTGTCCTGTGCACTCTATGAGGGAGAGGCCTCCTTGGTCTTGTTCACAGCTGTGACCCCTAGCCTAGCACAGTGTCCGGCACACAACAGATGCTGCATAAATCCGTGTCGGACGAGGGCTCTATTATTATCCCTTTACAGATAAGGAAACTGAGACTCAGAGAGCTGAAGGCTCCTCTGCTAAGTGCCAAGTGGGTTCTGTCGCTGACTGCAGGAGCCTCTGTGAATCTCTGCAGCTGTCCTCGTGACTGAACTTCACAGTGGAGCCCCCAGAGGGCCAGCTCACGGCCGTGTTTTCCTCACTACGGCCCTCATCTACTGACCGTCATAGATGCCTACAGCCCCGGCCTACAGGTTACAAGATGAGGCACTGTAATTCTCCCTGGAGCACGTGGTGAAGGAAGGAGCAAACCCAGGACTCTGACGGCGAAGACGAAGGTTCCTGTGTGGCACTGGCTCTCTGCCTGCCCTGCCCAGCCCACCAGCACCTCCCACAGAGCATCTACCATGTATGTGTCACTGTGTGTCCCTCACTGAACTGTCACCACGCACCAGCGGGGCCGCATCTTACCGGAAGCACCTGCCCTGGCTCACTCTCGTTGGACGGCGAGTGGGAAGGTCTCGGCACCCCTCAGCTGTCAGGCTGTGTGGAATCCAAAGCTTCTCAACAGGTCCTGAGCAATTGTCTCTCCCCCTCCATCTCTTCTTCTAATGAAAGGCTTCATTAAATTGCAAAGAGGCACCTTTGTCCCGAGACAGGCCTGTTGGGAAATCCTACCCCTTTCTTTGTTAAGCCTGGTGGGTTCATTTCACTTATAAGATGAAACCTCAGAGTTGTCATTCTGGAAAGTCATAAGACCAGAAGCAGGTGGGGGGACAAAGCGGCTTTCTTGGAGATGCCAGGAAAGCCCCTAGCCCGCCGAGGCAGGGGTTGTTTGTCGTAGTGGGTAGGAGCAGGGCTCCAGAGCCAGACGGTGGTTGCGGCTGTGCAACCTTAGGTGAGAGGTGCAGCTTGTCCCCACCTCAGTCTTCTCATCTGTGAAATGGAACAATACTAGTATCTGCCTCCTGCAGGGCTGTTATGAGGACTGAACATGTCAAGGCACGTGAAGTGTTTCCGTGCAGAGGGAGCAAGGGTTAGGTATTACTGTCAGTGTCACCGTCATGAGCAGCATCAGCATTCCCGGAGCTCATGGGGCACAAGGAACATGGCCTGTGCATGATGAGTCAGTTAGATGGCAAACACGGGAAGTAGCAATGGCTTAGGATGGAATTTATTTCTCCTGGTTTGAAAGTTTGTCATCCACAGCTGAGGTGACCGCGCCTGGTGTCTGCCAGGACCCAGGAGTTTTCTAGGTTTTTGCTTTCCCATCTCGAGCATGTGGCTTCCACTGTCAAGACTGCCTCATGGTCTGCTATGTCTGCAGAACTCCTGGAGGGAGGAGGCCTGGGGGAGTAACGGCTTTCACCACTCCGGTATATGCTCAAGGTGTCCTGCTGCACATCTCTGTGACTGCCAGAGGATTTACCCTTGGTGCACGAAGGCTGGCTGGTGGATGAACACCCCAGCTCCCTTGCCTCTTGGGTGGGGTAACTCTGAGAGGTGCCTTCTATAGCATTGCCCCATGATTCCAGCAGGACTCACCTCCACATGCCCATGACTAGCACCTACTGAATGTGCTCTGTGCTGGCTGTCTCACTTTCTCAGACTCACCCTTCTCTATCTTGAAAGAACATCCACTTGAATTCTTGACATAGAGTCAGCTTCTGGGGGACCCAGTTTGTAGACAGGAGATAGGATAAAAAGAGGCCCTCCCCGGTCCCCCTCCAGCTGTCCGTCTGCCCCTTATGGGGCCCCTCCTCCCTTGCAAGGCCAGCTGGGCAATGAAGGAAAGGGACAAGGAGCATGGCTGAGGGGGAACAAGAGCAGGTCTCCCCTGCCACTGCCAGCAAAGGATCCTTACAGCAAGTTTCCATCTTCATCTCAGGCAAGGAAGTGTCAAGTCTCTCGAGCCCTAAAAGCTTCCTAAGAAATTTATTCTTCTTTTTTTCTTTTGAGGCCGAGTCTCACTCTATTGCTCAGACTGCATTGCAGTGGCGTCCTCATAGCTGGGACCCTCGCTCAAGGACTTATTCTACTCACAGCAACCAACCAACTTGATCACAGCTCACAGCAACCCCAAAGTTTTGGGCTCAGTAGATCTTCTTGCCTCAGCCTCCCAAGTAGCTGGGACTACAGGTGCAGGCCGCCATGCCAGGCTAATTTTTCTGTTTTTAGTAGAGATGGGGGTCTTTCTCTCTCTCTCTTGCTTGCTCAGGCTGGTCTTGAACTCTTGAGCTCAAGCAATCCACTCACCTAGGCCTCCCAGCTGAGAAACTTATTCATTCCTTTAATTCAACAGACATTTATTGAGTTCCTACTGTGTGGGTGGCCTTCAGATGCCAGCAAGAACAAGATGTGGCTCTCCATGTGATGGACCCTGCAAGGAGCACTAGCTGGAGGCCCAGAAAGGGACCAGTGGCAGGAGAGGAGGCGGGGGGGTCCACAGTGCCCAGACCTCCCACACCCTGGGAGCCATCACAATAGTTTGAGCTTCGTAGTAGGAGCAGAGGGTGTGATGGAGACTTGAACCATGCAGGGCAGGAACACATAGGACAGAAAGGTCCCCAGTGGCCTGGGGGAAGGCAGAGGGGATGAGAGTCACTGGGAGGGAGGCCCTCTAGGGAACTGAGGCTTCTCCCGTGGTTTCCCTGCTGACACTGTGCCAGCCTCCACGTCCCTCCCGTGAGCCCCAGGAGGACATGCGTCACCCTACTCCTTGTGTCTCTCTGGAGAAGCCTATTACAGGGCTGGAAGTTTCAGTCTCTTCCCCTCACTTTACGTAAGAAGAAAATGAAGTACCAGCTCACGAACACAACCCTATGCCTAGTGTGTACCATTACCCAACACCTGTTCAGTGAGTGCGTGAAGGAAGACTTTGGAGATTGTGGGTAAAGAAGCCCAGTGCACAAGCCCTGGCCAGTAAGTGACAGAAGCAAGATGGACACGTGGCCAGCTTACACATTTCCTGAGGAGCCCATTTGCAGTTCTCAGCCATCCCCGCCTCCATTGGGAAACATTTGGCAAGGTCTGTGGACATTTCCGTGTCACAGCTGGCATGTGGTAGGTAGAGGGCACAATGCTGCCACCATCCTGCACGCACAGAGTGGCCCCACGACAAAGCATGATCCCACCCTTGTGTCATTGGGTTGAGGAGGCCTGTGCTGCGTGTGACTGCTGTAGGACAGTAGCCATTTAAACAGAGGTCATCTAATTAAGCAGCCCACTGAGAGGAGTTCTGCATCGTGTCCTTGTCCCATCAAGCGTCCCCTCTTCTATACACACCACTGAAGGATTAACCTGTGGCCACCTCAGTAACGAGCTTTACCACAGTAACTACTACGTGAGTTGTATTTCACTTATGCTAGTTTTGAGCCCAGAACCTCCTGAAGCCTATATAACTCACATATCTCTCGACGTAATAAAACACTGGGGCCCCAAGGAAAACATTTTTTTCTAGTGTGCCAGTCACTGTATTAAAACAGGTTGAGCCTCCTCCCTGGTCACATCCCTGGCCCAGCCAATCACAGCACCCTTCTCTGGCTTCATCTTCAATGCGATCTCATCCCTTCTTAAAGTAAGTTATCCCTTGTAAATGGCTGATTCCTTCTGGGGCATTTTCCCACAAACTTCGTGTAAACCATCAACGATCTTGCCATTCTCCCACCCAAGCTTCGTCATAAATTTAAGGTTTGTTCTTGCTTTTAGCAAAGTTCATGTTGCTGTGACAGGGACCCTTTTCAAACCGATGCCTTATCCTTCTTCACATCTCAAACTAGATCCTGTTCAGACATGTTCCAATAAGTTAGTATGAGTTTATTTTGGTGCAAAAGATTTGAGGTGCTTCTGTGATTTTTTCTTAATGTGCATTTTCTATGAACTTTTGAAGACCCCTTGCTTGTAATGCAATTTACTTTTTTTTTTTATCTAATGGAAAATTCCCTTTTAATTTTTAAAAAATTATTAAAAAAAAAAAAAACATTACCTGTAAACAATTTAAAGAATGGAGATGCGTAGAGTATAAGTCAGATGTCGCCTGCCCCCTTTTCCCATATTTGATTTCAAGCTTCTCTCCCAACTGTTAGCAGTCTGCTGGGCACGCTGTTTGTTGACCGTCGACGTAACACACGGTCTTTCACACCGTATGTTCGGACCTATGTGTCAATGCTGAAATGCATAAATGTTATCACTATATCTTGTATTATTCTGGAGATTTCTTTCCTCCCTCCTTTTTCCCTTTCAGCTTTTAACATTTCTTATCATATTGGTTTTTATGAAATTAAACTTACTGGCTGCCCCGGTTTTCTTTTTTCTTGTTATTCTGTCCTCTGACACAGCCTTTTGATCTCTAGATGAGAGGTCAGAGAGGGAGCGGACGTTGATTGTGGGGCTGCCCGTGTTTCCTCTTCCCCTTCCCAGAGATGATTCCGTGGGGGGAGTGGCTGCATCCAGACATCTCTGCGGTGGAGGAAGAGGTGAAGGCAGGCTGGCTGCAAAGTCTACGGTGAGGAAGAGGGAGGCAGGGGGCTGGCATGCCTGAGCACCGGGGAGGTAAGGCAGACAGCCATCGCTCCAAACCGAGGTGGGGAGAAGGTCATCTCCTGTGGCAAAATCTTGCAAAATGCTATTAAGGATACATTTTTTATTGTTCTGTTTTGCAGGCAACTTGGGAAAATACCATAGTCTCAGCATAATTGAGTTCCCCGTCTTACTTTATTTCTAAATGATGCTTTCAGCACTAGTCCTGATTCTAGAAGGGTGAGGCTGCCACTGCTGCAGCCACCGCCTAAGAGTATGGGGCTAACGTGGCAGGAGACTGGCCCTTAAGTAGCACAGGGACCCAGAGGCTGGCTGGCACCCCCCACCAACACTCCCTTCCTCAACCAAGAGTCACAGAAGGGAAATGGAACAGATATCTGTGCAACAATAACAACAAAAAAAACATTAAATAAGCCAATGACAAAACACAAATCAGAAACCATGTACGCATTTCTCCTAGAATGTGTAGACTTATTTACCTATTTACAAACACTTAGGTGCTGCTTCTTATAAGCTGGTTATGGTTGCTGGTGCTTTAGGAATGCTGATTGATTTATTTTTTGCAACTTTATTTCGGGAGGTGTGATCACCTCTCCTATCACGGAGATGTGGGATGGGTAATTGACAGGAGGCTGTGGCACCCAGTTTGAGTGCATCCCAGGTTAGGCATGACCCCATTGGCTCTCTGGGCCTCAACAATGGTCCATTCCATCCCCTAGGTCATAACCCACTGGCCCCCTCTGCTGTAGTCTCATGCCCACACCCTAGCCAGGCTTGGGCACAGCCCACATATGTCCCTGGCTTTGAGGCCACAGCTGCTCAGGTGCCAGGTCTAGCTGGAGGGGTCCCTTAGGTACTCTATACTCTCTGGGGTCTGTCTTGAGGAGCAGAGCACCCAAGAGTGTGTGGAGGGGAGTCAACATCTGACAGGGAAGAGCACCGAGTGAGGAGTGACAGGATGGGCCAAGAAACCAGAAGGCAAGTTGCTCTGCAGACGGGTCCAGAATGCGGTGGCTCTGCAGGGCATCTCTGGGGACATCCTGCCTGCCTGAGCAGCCAGCTGTGTCCCCTTGACCAGTTGTGGCCCAGCTGGGTCGTGCTCCCTCCTCGGCCCTCTCTCCTCCCTTCCTTGTGCCCCCACCCTGCACACTGGCTGAGCTCCTCCATAAAGCAGAGTGCAGAGCTGCCCCCAGCTTGGCTTTGCAGGGAATTCCTGCTAAGCCAGGAGGACGCCTTGGCACAGCAGTGGTCATTTCCACAGCCTTCTTCTCCCAGTCCCCTGTAGGGAATGCCCTAGGTCCTCACAGCGGCCGGGGGCCATGAAGGAGCTGGCTACATGAAGGAATGAGGGACTAGCTGGGGGAAAGAAGGCGCACGCTGAGTCCTTGTGCCCGCAAATGGCAGCTTCAGTGGTTGAAACGTACAATGAGGAAAAGCCCATCTAATAACTCTGATTTTGTGGGGACCCATGGAGCTTTCAGAGGGCACCAGTGGCCATCTGACAGGGTGGGTCACTTGTCTGTCACCTCACTACATGGTGGATCCCTGGGTGACAGGAATGGCCTGTGTGGTGTGTGGAAGCTGCTCCGCACATGCGGAAAGGATGAATGTGGCTGTCCTCTAATCCCGACACCTTCTAGACCCACACGGTCCGATCCACAGCCACTTGTCACGGGCGGCTTCCAGGCACTTGAACTGTGGCCAGTCTGCTTTGGGATGTGCTGTCAGTGTGAAATACACAATGGACTCCAAAGACTTAATATCCAAAAAGAGATGAGGATATTAAAAAGTTGTTTATACATTGAAATGATAGTAATTTGGATATACTGGTATATTATTAAAATTAATCTCCCCTGTTTCTTTTTACTTTTAATTTTTGTTTATTAAGGGGATTATTAGATATTTTGTGGCTCCCATTGTATTTCTGTCATACAGGACTGGTCTAGGATACACAGCAGGGCTCACCTCCTCCAGTTCACCATGTTCTTTCATTTTGGTCACGATGCACTGTCTCCATGACGGGGCGTGTACAGAAACCTAATCTGGGGCAATTGACGTTGGTATCGCAGGACAAACCAATGTTCCGTAATGGTCCTGGGGCACTTGCTTCCCCCTATGAAAAGATGTATAGGCTATGTTTAATATTGGGATGAAAATGTGTCAAATGGTTTATGAAGCTAGTATATGATGCCCCATGATTATATCAATGTACACAGCTATGATTTAATAAAAAAAAAAAAAAAAAAAAAAAGTGGTTGCTAATTACCCTGAGCAGAAATGGGTGATTTTTCTAAAATAAATATTTCACCTAAGGAAAGTCAGAAGTTCAATGGCAGATGAAAAATTTAAAAAAAAAAAAAAAAAAAAAAAGAAGAAGAAAAAACCCCAGCAAGTTGTAGCTTTGATCTCAGTTTTTATGTCAAGAGTTCTGGTGGTGGTCAGGAGCTAGAAACAGAGGATAGCCTGAGCAGCCAGCCACTGGACAACAGCACCTGCACACCTCTTTGTCACCTTGGCTGAGAGGGCAGAGTCTGCTTACCATGGGGCAGGGCAAAGTAGACTGAGTCCAGAGCTTTCCAGGCAAGTTCTCAGGACCATAAATCACAGAAATGGAAAACAGGAGTGAGAAATAAAACCCGTGGCTTCTGGTGAACTGCCAGCCACTTTCTTTTGGCTGTAAATAACCACAGTTAAACCATGCACCCTTTGCACTTCTCAGCAGGGAAGTGCATGAAAACATCTGATGTAAGGATTTTAAGTGCTTCCCACTAACATCTACTTAATACCCAGATTTGAGGTCTTCTGGCTTTTTGTGGAGAGCCCTGGTACACCTGCCCCACCCCCTATCTCTGCCCCCAGGCCCAATACGTGCTTGGTCTGTTGGGAGAGGCTTTGCAGGGGCGGGTGCCTACATGGCATCATGAGTGGTGAGCAGGGTTCAGTTAGGCCTGGTAGGAGGAGGAGGGTAGACCACATAGCCCAGGGTGAGCTGACGACCGCGTAGTGACAACTCTGGTGCTCTGCAGGAAATTGAACCTGGCAGGAAGGCTGAGGGTGTTTTTGAAGTGAAGAAAACACGCCTGTCTCTCCTCCTCTTCTTCCTCCTGCTCCTCTGTAACTTTAAAATTTCATGGTAGTACAGAGTAGTCTGGTAGCCAGGAACTCAGACTTTGCCATTTCTGCATTTTCATTTTCATTTTGATGATAACATCAGACATAAATAAATGCAGCCATTGTCTGGGGCCAAGTGGGTGACCGATTTTCACCAAGAACACCCAAAGTATGAGCACCACCATTTGCATTTGTACCACCAGGAGAGTTAGTGCACATGAAGCTCAAACAACATCATTGTTGTCCTGTGGAGATAAAGCCTCTTGAATAATTTGAAACCAGAAAAGTAAGGAAAGAAATTGAGTCCTCCGGGTGGAATAAGCAAGAAGCAAAATGCACAGCCACCTCCACAGCAGTCTGAGCCTTAATAAGGGGCCTCGGCTCATTAGAAGCACATGTGGCAGTAAATACCCCAGGAAGAATGTTTCTCTTCTCAATCCCTGGGATAATTAGATTAAGTGCCGCTTAACACACATTTCAATACGCCACAATACTTACCTTATCTTCAAATAAACTGGGTAGCTTCACCAAATTATCAGTGACAGCTCATTAAAACTGGCTTTTGAAGATTTTGAGTAATCGTGGATCTGAGTATCTTGAACTAACAAGCAATGCCTAAATGTATTAATACAATTTTAAATCCTCTTTCTGTAAACAGGCCTTCCCTTCATTAGTATTACTGAACTAAACGTTTAGATGCTTTATATAAAATTGAATCCAGGTCTACACAATACCATTGTTAACACATCAACTCTTAGTTCTAACAGAACATACCAAACATCTTATAAAATTAATATTGTTAATTTGAATTTATTTACATTTGTTTTGTAATTGTGTTTAACTGTGTATATGTATATAACTAATTATATCTGTTTTTGATTTTTAGATGTGTAAGAACTATAAGCCTATGAAATTTATACTTAGCTTCATTGATGCATATATTTGACAAACATCAGGATAAAAAATTAAATTCGCTAGTAGGGCTTTAGGAGGATGTATTTTTCTTTTAGATAAAATTGATACATTACTCGGGTTTCAACAACACTGACATAATGAAGCCCTACTGATGAGTATTTAGGCTATTTCCTGTCATTTTAGCACTACAAAATGTACAGTTAATCTTTCCTCCAAGTATATTTGTGCATTTGAGCATACTTGTAGGATATCTAGATGTGGCAATGCTGGATCAAATGTAGATGAATTTACAATGTTCATAAATGCTGTCAAATAACTCCCCAACGAGATTGCAATTATTCTTTCCAACGGACTTTTGGGGGAGTGTCTGTTTCCACAACCCTCGACACTTTTTTGAATCTTTGCCAATCTGCTAATCTGACAGGTAAATGTATATCGCAGTTGTTTTCATTTACATTTCTCTAATAAAGATTGAGCATGTTTTCATACGTTTATTTGATGTTTTTCGTTTCTTTCTTGTAGGTGCATAAACTGCTTAGTGATGTCCTTTGCTGATTTTCTATTAGATTATTTTTATTAGTTTCTCATTGATTTGGCAATAATCTTTGCGTATCATCTCTTAACTCTCACATGAGGAATACTTTTGTATTCTTTCTAGAAAATTACTGGCTTTAAAATATCTCAAGAATGGAAAAAATATCTAATGCACTAAATACTAATATGAAACCAATTTATAAACAGTCACACACCCACACGAATGATAAAATACAAATATAGTCTCGGAAGGGGGAGAAGCAGGAAGGAGCTGGAAGGGGGGGGGCAGTTGATGGGACCTCACCTAACATGCACAAGTGAGGGTGTCCGCACGCCCCCAGGTGAAGGGGTCAACTACAACGTGAACTTTACCTTAGAATTGAAACCAATGTAATCTAAACATTTGTACCCTCATATTAATTTGGAATTAGAAAACCACAAAAACACCCTTCTACGTTGTATATTTGCTTTTAAAATTACAATTAAAATATTCCAGAAACTAAAAAAAAAAAATTTTTAGAGTAAAATACATCAGCCCTCTTTGTAGTTTTTGTTTCCTTTTGACTTTTTATTGTTTCATCAATTATCGTTCAACATTGTACTCATCTAGAATTCCTGTATAGAAAACATGGGGAAAGTATTGAGATATTTTCCCCTTTTTTTAAATATGAACATGGATTATTGAATAATCCATCTTTTCCTGCTGATTTGAAATGTCAAGTTATCATATAGTAAATGTAAGTTCTCCCAATATTTGGACGTATTTCTTCACTCTTATGTTACATTCAACAATTTGTCCATGGCTGTGCCAATAAGTTGTGTGTACTGGTAAAAACATTTTGAGATTTTGTAAGGCAAGTCTGGTCTTATCAATCTTCTTATGTTTTCACAGATATTCTCACGGGTTTACTTGTTTGGATTAGAGGTTCTACAAACTTTTTCTTAAAGAAACTGATAGTAAATAATTCAAACTTTTGTGAGTGATTTGGTCTCTATAGTAACTACTCAAATGTGCCTCCCAGCTGGAAATGAGCCACTGACCACACATAACAAAATGAGTGTGATATGTTCTAATAAAACTTTATTTACTTTAAAACAGCATGGGGAGCCATAGTATCATTACGGAAATACCCCTCACTCAACCAAACCATTTTGGACATCTTAGAAGTAATAGTTGTTAGTGGGACAATTAACATTTTTAAGTGTTGCATCTCTCACCGTCCAAGAACACACTTTTTTCTACTTATTCACAGCTTTGTTTTTATTCCTCAATATGAGATTAAAGTTTTATAATAGCTTATGCATCTTTCTTGTTTAGCTTAACGTGAGGTAGTCTGCTTTTATGTTTATTATTGCACATGAAATTGTTTGTTCCCACTGATTTTTGTTAAAGATGCCCAGATATCAGGGTTCAAGCCACTAGCTTAATGTAAGGATGACCAGATATTTAGACCTGTGGACGTTTAAGGGAAAAATCCTATGGGATCTGTATGCCCTATGAAATTGTATGCAACATTTGTGAAAAAGACTATTTTTCTGGGAAGAGAGTCCTTTCACCAGAATTCGAGTATCACCATCCATTCCCATGCCCTAGATATGAGATCCCTGACTTCAGGCGAGTAAAGGCAAGGGCTTGAGCATAGAAATAAAATCCAAATATAGGTAACCAGGAGCATGCTGACAGCAGGGCCCCGGGGAGTGCAGACCACCAACCTGCTCGGGCTGTGTGAGAGCAGGAGTGATACCGGACGTGCTTTCTTCCTCTCAGCCAAGTAGTCTGTGCTGCCCGAGGGGGGATGTGTTTCTGATCAAGCCCATCAGTCTTGCTCTCAACTAACTCTCCCTGACTTTCAGGCTGAGGTGACTTTGTTCTTCTTTTGGGGGATTGCTCTACTTGCTACTGGGATCATAAATTGTCCAAAGCCAGCACCTCCAACTGCCCCCTCCCCAGGGGCCTCTCCTGACCCTTCACTGGAGCACTGTCCTAGTGTACGTGTTTAGCATGGGATAGAGAGAGAGCACAGATTTCAGAGTGCAGCAAACCCACTGCTTTTGCTAACGTGTGCTTATAAAGGAAGGCGTGGATTTCTCTGACCCTTAGCTTTCTTACAGAAAAAGGTCAACATGGCTATCTCCCTAACATGTCTATAGGGATTACAGGGGACACTGCACAAAGAGCTGAAAGCCATCCTTACAATATGAAGCTTGGCCTTCAGCAATGGACTGGTCATAACTTACTTCTCATACAGTCAGCTAGCATCCGTCAGCCTCCATCTCTGCCCATAAAGCCTGTACTCTGTACACAATGCCCTCTACTGCAGAGGGAAGGAGCATTTGCTTTCTGTGGTGGGGGCAGCATCTCAGCAGTTTAGACTTAGGAGAGGTCTCTCTGGGCCTTGCCATTCATCTTGTATCTCAGTGTTATGCTGCGTCCTGGATGGTTCCATGGCCAAGTCAAAACAGGGCACATGCTCCCGTGATCTATGCCAACCACTTACCCAGACCAAACCGAGTGGAGGTGAAATGCTTATTGTGCTGTATATTGTGTGTATGCCCCCACATTGCAGAGAGCTGGCCCGAACTGGGAAAGGGTATGAGATCATTCTGAGATCCAGATTCACATTTCAGACAATATTTAAATTTGAATTTTCCTCTTAGAAGAGAAAGACTCTCTCACTGATGCTTCTTAAGTCTTAGTTTCCTGATTTGCGAATTGTACATCAAAAACAAGGGCAGCTAAATGTTATTGAACACCTATTATGTGGCAGGAGAAAATTCCTCCCAAAAACCCTCTAAAACAGTTTTTATTATCGTCAAAGAGTGTAACATGGTAAAGACACATGCTTAAAGTAGCAGCAATGAAATCTGAACCAGGTAGTGTGATGTTGGAACCCAGGCTCTTAATCACAATCATCTACAGCTTATCTCATGCAGTACTTTAAACAATACACAATTTTTAACTCCCTACACTGCCCTTCATGGTACAAGTTCAATAAATGATAGTTTCCCTTTCTTGAAGCAGAGATCGGTCCTTTTATTAGGAATTGGCCTTCTACCAACTGGCCATAACATTAGGAATTGGGAATATTTTCTTTTTTTTTTTTTAATTTTTATTATAGATAAAAATATGCACCATAGATGTGGCCCAACCCATTGCCCTCCCACCCCCCAAGCCTCCCCCTCCCTTCCCCTTTCTTGGTCCTTTTTCCATAGTCTTGTGGTATAGTTGGGTTATAGCCTTCATGTGAAAGCTATACTTTAGCTTCATAGTAGGGTTGAGTACATTGGATACTTTTTCCTCCATTCCTGGAATACTTTGCTAAGGAGAATATGTTCCAGCTCCATCCATGTAAACATGAAAGACGTAAAGTCTCCATCTTTCTTTAAGGCTGCATAGTATTCCATGGTATACATGTACCAC
>CAUYPK010161076.1:0-21599 GCA_963574355.1 Loris lydekkerianus | reverse complement strand
TTTTATTAAATCATAGCTGTGTACATTAATGTGATCATGGGGCACCATACACTAGTTTCATAGACCGTTTGACACATTTTCATCACACTGGTTAACATAGCCTTCCTGGCATTTTCTTATGTTATTGTGCATTTACATTCCACATTTACTAAGTTTCACATAAACCCTTGTCTGTTACTCATTTCTAATTTCTAATATTTCTAGTGATCCCAAGACATCATAAATTTGGTTTTAAGGGGTTAGTGTTGATTTATTTTTTATTTAGTTAAATAATTCTCCTATATATAATAATCCCTCTGTATCCATGGGGCATTGGTTCCAGGACCCTATGCAAATACAAAAATCTATAGTTACTTAAGTCCCTGCCATAAAATGGTAAAGTATCAATATTATTTTTGCACGTCCTCCTGCATATTTTAAAACATCTCTAGATTATGGATAATATCTAATACAATGTAAATGCTATGTAAATAGTTGTTATACTGTACTGCTTAGAAGAAAATAACTGCATATTCAGTACAGACTGAGCCATGTTTTTTGATATTTTTTAATTCACTGTAGGTTGAATCCACAGATGTGGAACCCATGGAGATGGAAAACTGTACTTATTCCTTGGGATTTGCTTTTTGTCCTTTTAAAAGTAAAGTGCTGAAATTATTTCCACTTGACCTGACTGTGGTACCATTGTAGCAGCAAGGTCTCCTTGTCTAGGTAGTATTTAGGATCCTTTTTTTCTTTAAGCTATTGTAATGAAAAAAGACATTCACTCCAATGGCCAATGGAAAGCTAAAGTTATCTGTAAAAACAATGAATAATTTCCCAGTTTAGCTTTCCATTATTTCAATATTACAGTAATTATCCAGATATAAAAAACATATACTAATTTAATTTTTGGTTAAGTAAAACATGAGAGCATGATTTCAAAATCAAAAAGTGGAACAGTGAGCTTATCCCATCCTCCTCATCCCCCGTCCCCCAGCTTCTCAGGTATCTCATACTGGTAACTATGCACATCTCATCTTTAAACTTTTTTTTTAAGGTTTCAGTATTCTTGGCACTAGCCTTCAAATGTACGCATGTGTGCCAGAAAGCAAATTCCTGGTCAGGTGCAGTGGCTCGCACCTGTAATCCTAGTACTCTAAGAGGCCGAGTGAGGAGGATAGCTTGAGCTCAGCAGTTCAAGACCAGCCTGATCAAGAGCAAAACCTGTCTCTACTAAAAACAGAAAAATTAGTCAGGTGTTGTGGCAGGCATCAGTAGTCCCAGCTACTTGGGAAGCTGAGGCAGGAGGATCACTGGAGCCCAGGAGTTGGAGGTTGCTATGAGCGAGGCAGATGCCACAGTACTCAAGCTGAGCAGCAGAGTGAGACTGTCGAAGGAAGGAAGGGAGGACAAGCGAGGCAGGCAGAAAAGGAAGAAAGCAAATATCTTATTATTTCTCTGAAATTGGTCTTTTAGATGTTTCTCTTTTTTCCTACCTTCTCCAGATCAGTTTCTCAGCAGAAGTCTCTCAGGTCAGAGATTGAAAGAAAAGCCCCCTGGATCAGAGCAGTAGCTGCAGTCTGCAGATCTGTTGATTTGTTTTTGCTTGGGTTTTCTGAATGATTTTTCTCATCTTGAAAAAGATACCTCTTGTCAGGAAAAATGATGAGCCTTGATAATGTTAAATGATCCTGCATCATCTTCAAGGACATTTTCTAGAATAGCCAGTTTTTCAGGGAAAGTGTTTAGTATTCATCTGTGGCCTGAACTATGAGTCCTCAGAAATCACCGGGCTTTACACATAAAATGCTGACTTGCCCCTGGACCGGGCTCCTGAGAGTGGCCCTGTATGCAGTGGGTGTGGACACTCCACCACTTACAGTGACTGGAACAGCCAGTCAAGTCCATCAAAGGCCCAGGAATATGTGGGTCACTACAAAAGTTTTGAGACAGACTGTGTTATAACCCATCATTTCACTTCCAAGAAACATAGCTGACAGTGTCCTTTTTGATTCACCCATGCAAGTTTCACTTTGCTCAGCTCATCGGTGTTGCTGGGAGGATTTCATTTGTTTCCATTCACATGGATTTTATATTTCTTGATTTTTGTGTAGGTCAAAACTTTCATAATGACCCATGTATAGTTTTACTTGTTAACAGAAGCCGTTTTGAACTGTTTTGATGAAACAAACTGATTTCTTCCCTCCACGTCCTCCCCACATTACATGTTTTAGTTTAGCTTTATGGTTTTTAATTAAAACAATAATGTCTTCAGGGGTATTCACTTTAACCCAGTTTAAAAAAAAATGGAATTTTAGAATTCTGCTTTGAATAACTTAGACCAAATCTCATAAACTTGTTTACAGATATTACAGACATCTTTCACTTAAGTCACGTTAAGTCATTTAAAAAAAAAGATAAAAGATCCCAGAAGCATATCATCTATGTAAATCTATTTCTATACAGTTTCATTAATTCTTTTGTTTAAAAAGGAAGATTCAGTAAAGCGGTATTGAAAGCACTGAAATAATACCAAGGAAGACACAGGGCCTTGGTCCTTCTCAAAATAGCCACCAGGGGGAGATGGCAGGCAGGTCTGAACCCTCCAGGAAAGGTAGTTGGCCTCTCCGTGAATGGATTGGGTAGGTCAATGCAAGATCACTTTCCTGATTGCATTCTGGGCCGACTTTGGGTAGAAACAGGCTACTTTGCTTTAAGATTGTTATTGCTTCTGTTTTCACTGTAATGTGTTGGATACAAGGAAAGCATTCACCTCAGCATAACCAGGTGGCTATTTTTAGGAAGTGGAGAGACTGATTTTGGACCCCAGCTCAAGAACCTAAATAAGCAGCTCTTCACAGTGGTCGCCTGGGATCCTCGAGGATATGGGCATTCCAGACCTCCAGATCGAGATTTCCCAGTAGACTTTTTTGAAAGGGATGCGAAAGATGCTGTTGATTTGATGAAGGTGGGTCTCTTAGGGAGGTGCCCAGGGAAGAGAGGGTGCCTGGGCTTGTCTACATTTATTTTGTTTTATTGTTCTTTCTTTCTGCAAAGGTAATATGATGGGCTTCCTGTAGAAAATTCAAAGAATTCAAAATAGGTGTAAAGAAGCAAGTAGAAATAGCCCACAATCTAGCTATCTAAAGATACCACTACCAAGACTGCTCGGCCAGGATTGTTACCATACTCCACCTAACGTTTTCCCAACTTACTATTTTCATTGAACAACTTTTCAAAAAGATACTCCTTGTTCATAAATGCGCATTTACATCAGTCTTGTAATAGGCACACGTTATTCCATCATATGGATGTACTACGTTATGACTTCGCCCATCTTCTGATGGTAGCTAATTTAATTTTTAAGTTGCTTTTTTTTGTGTGATTATAAATAACAGTGCAGGGAGCATTCTGCTGTTCATGAACATTTTAGTTTTCTTTTCTCCCCCCCCCCTTTTTTTTTTTTGCTGTTTTAAACCCTGTTGTTGCAAACATCCTGGACTGAGCTCTTAGCACACTTGTGGGAGAGTGTCATAGGAATCCAGTAGGTAACTTGCTGTGTGATAGAAGATGCAATGTTCATTTTATATATTGCCAAATTATTATCCATAGTACTTGTACCAATTTATAGTCATGGCAGCAAATAATACTATTATTTGTTAATTCTTTACCTTTAATTTTCTTAGTCATTCTATTCTTACTTCTTGGCAGTCTCTCACAGGTGTAATCTTGTCCATTTTCTTGCCAAACATATTTCAGACCCTGGTCAATTCACCCAAAGACTAACATAGCTTCCCCAGGACACAGTCCTCTGACAGCTCAGTGGTAGCCATTCTTACCACAGATACAGTCAGTGACTTTATCAGATGCCCTACTTCACTTCCTCCAGCAAGTCCCGGGGTTTCCTCTCTGATCTACAGAACTGTTCGCAAAGTCCTTGCTGTGGCATGCTCACACACACCACTGTATGTATTTGTCATGTCTAAGTATAATTAGTCTTTGATGATTCTAGTTTTGAGATTTATCCAAACAGAAGGTGTAATTCCCTCATAATTTGGACCCATACTATATAGGGAAGTGGAATTGTTTTTCTAACAATTATATGTATACCAAAACTAATTGAGAAAAAATGCTGTGCTAGGATTTTTCTTTTATTACTGATCGATACTCTGACCCCACACCTGTATTGATTCCAAACATTAGTGACTCTTGGGTTCTTTCAGCAGAGAAGCAATAACCTGTGCTTTGCATCCTGTATTTATCACAGACGCTGAAGTTTAAGAAGGTCTCTTTGCTGGGATGGAGTGACGGTGGCATCACCGCACTCATTGCTGCTGCAAAATATCCTGCTTACATCCACAAGATGGTGATCTGGGGCGCCAACGCCTACGTCACTGCCGAGGATAGCGTGATTTATGACGGTGGGTTCTGCCAGTCAGAGATGCCTTGACAATGGATGACTGTCTTCTCTCCCCACTTCTTGTCTCGTATTTTGAGAAAAGTCGTATCTCAACTCTAAGTTAGGAAGAATAATGAGTTCTCAGAAAAGTATCCAATTCAACCAGTCTGGGTTTAGAAATAAGAAGGTCTAAAGCTTTCTATTTCCAGGAGTAAACTTTTATGACTCAGGAAAAGGCTAAGTAAAAGCAGTATTTCCATTTACTATTACTGCTAGTGAACTTCAAGGAAGGAAGAGTTGATGTGAGGTGTTATTAATAACTTCAATGTCTGTAGAAAGGGAGCATTGAATTCAAATATGAAATCTTATTGTTTTCATTAAAAGAATTTTTGTGTTATTCAGATTTTTTAAGATTGTCCTTTGAGCTTTTCTTCAAAGTTTTTAGATACACTGAAAAATTAAATCCAGCCTACCACCTGCTTTGTTAGGCCTGGGTACCAGCCAAGGAGGCTAGTGCTGCGAGTCACAGTGACCTGGCCTTCACTTCCAGCATTGCTTGCCCAGGGCCTGGGCTGGTGGCCACTTCATGTGAATGACCATTGGAAGTCACCAGGCACCCAGGTGTGAAACAGCAGTCAACAACTCAAGAGTTGCTCAGCTTCCAGCAAGCTGCCCACATTGAGATGAGGCTTTCTGCAGAAGAGAAGGGTGCACCAGGATCTGGAGGATGCTAAGGCAAAAAGTGAAAACTGACTCAGGCTACCCCACTACTACCACCTTCCAGCTTGGTCCACCAGGACCCTCTTTTCCAGCTGGTAGCTTTTTGTCCCAAGTGTGATCCTAGTGGACTCCAGATGGCCCTTCCCAGGCACTTAGGACTAGGTGGGTCAGATGTTTTCCCTCCTCATATGTAAGTATCTATGTAATGTCTTTTATTTCACCTCTTGGCCTGCACAGCCTAAAATATTTTCTCTCTGGCCCTAGAATATCCCAAGTCTAGTCTTTTTCAGCTATTCTGAACTTTACCTGACTTGGTAGTGTTCTGTTGTAAAATCTTCATTCTTAACAGTCTTTCTATTTTTTAAAGAAATACACAACTCTTAAATGGTGAGTCTGATGTTGTTACCCATGCTGACTCCATCTTGTCCTTCCCGTGTTCCCGCTGCCGTCTGTCTTGTGCAGGGTAAGACGTTCCACTCGATTGCTGGTCTTCCCTCCCACTGCCTCTCCAACAGGCTGCCTTCAGCTCTGCCTTCCTCGCCCGTCCTATTGACTCCTCTCCACTAGATCCTCACTCTCAGCCCACAAAAGTGGGCATGGTTCCTCCTCCACGAAGTCACTGCTCCTCTCTGTGGTTAATGCCTTCCTATTCTCTCTCCTTTCCCATAGATGTCTGGAAAGCGCCGTCTTCATTCTCTGCTTTTCCATCTTCCCTACTTCCTTCTTCAGTCCATTCTGGTCCATCTCCCCTTACAGTCCATTCTGCTAAAACTGTTCCCCTTGTAATAGTTTAATCCCCTGCTTTAGAAAACATACAGTGTATGATATTAATTCTTTTGAATTTTATTAAGGTTTGTTTTATGCCCCAGAATATGGCCTGCCTTGATCTAAAATGAACTCATTATTACACGGCCCTTCACACACCTGCCATCACTGCCCCAGTTGATGGCCCAGGGTCTGCTGGAGCATCTAAACCAGAATTATACCTCGGGGCCCAGTCTCTTCTGCTCTCTTCATTCAATTCTGACCACATTCTTTTGGCACCATGTTCATGCTGCCTCTCAGTTATCCCCACCTCTATCCTTCTCATCAATTTCCTGATACAGGCCCTTGGCCTCTTAGGGTAGTTTTGTCCTCCACGGGAAGAGTTTCCTGTCTTAGGGGAAAATCTGATCACTTAATTCTACTTCAGTACTTCAAACCCTTCAGTAAAGTTCAAGCAGCATGACTGGCCTTGTCTCCCCTTTCCCTCATCCATCTGGGGCCGCCTCTTTGTGGGATAAACCGCCATTCCTGAAACAAGCTTTGCACTTCTTGCCTCTTGGCCTTTGTTTCTGCTGATATGCTGCTTTCACCTTTGTCTCCGTGTTTACAACCAGCCCTGTAAAACTATCAGGTCTAGTTCTGCTTCCAGCCAGCTGTGCTGGTGCACCTGCCCTCCTGTTCACTTGCTTGCTGGGTTCTGCTCTCCCAGACTTAGCTCACATACCACTGGCTGCCTGAGGGAGCCCCTATCACCTCTGCTCCATTTGAGCTCAGAGAGCCATTCTGTCACTGATGGCAGTTGCTTTATTTCCACTGTTGCTATGAACATTTTCAGGAGGCTAAGGCAAGAGGATGATGGCCTGAGCCCAAAAGCTTGAGGTTGCTGTGAGCTATGACACCACAGCACTCTACCTAGAGCACAGAGTGAGACTGTCGACCAGTCAATTAATCAATCAATAAGAAATATGGAAAAGTTTGGGCTAAGTAATTGTATTTATTGATTCATTATAAAGGTTGTTTTAAGCTATTGTTTCTTTCCTACTGGTGAGTCAGCTATAATAGAGTTTGAAGTTAGTAGTTAGCCTTTTATCCCCATATTTCTTCAGTAGCAGAAATTAGAATAATTTGTGTGTATTTCTCAATGTAGATAAAAATGCAACTCAGAAAAAAACTCTTCTTTTGCAAATAGTAAGCAAAGTCACTTACGATGGGCATGCAGCCTAGTGGGAGGCAGGCACTTAGCCGTGGGTACAGGAAACACTGCAAAGCAGTGGTAAGTGCCAAATGGAGCAGAGGGAGGGAGAGATGGGGGCGGCCGGGAGGCATTCCAGGCAGACACAACAGTGAGCCTAGGGCTCAAAGGTGGCCCATGATCAGATACCTCATTATGAGACTAAACCGATCTTTGGCTATACTTGTGTTTTGCAGGGATCCGAGATGTTTCTAAATGGAGTGAAAGAACAAGAAAGCCTCTAGAAACCCTGTATGGGTATGACTACTTTGCCAAAACCTGTGAGAAGTGGGTGGACAGCATAGGACAGTTTAAACATCAACCAGATGGTAGGTTTGCGGACTATGGAAGGGTTGTTTTGCTGATTAGAGAGGGAGCTTGAGTTCTCCTCCCGTGTCCCAGAGTTTCTCAGTGATTCCTGTGTTCTCCAGTTGCCCTTATACACTCATGTGTGAACAGAAAATACTAGTGATTATATACAATGCAAGTTCTTGTACAATAAATCTGCCTGAACATACAGAGGACTGTATATGTGAAAGTTCATATTGGTGAGTCTTTAACAACAGGCTGTTCTTTTTTCCTTCTAATCCTTTGTGTGTGTGATGTGATGATAAAATGATAAAATGTGTATGATGATAACATATTTCTCCAGAAGCCTTGGTCAGTTCCTCTTTTCTAATTCCAGAAATTAGAAATTAGAAAACAAACAAGGCACAATATGTATGATTTTTCCTCTTTGCTCATTTAGATGTGTCACCCCACTGGGGTGCTCCATTACCAGGACAAAAAAGGAGGAAATTTCTGTCATAATCTTCAGCCCCAACAGAATTAGGATGAGGAGGAAAATATTCAATTCTTTTCCCATCTTCAGAATTAAATGATATGACCTTAACCATGAATAAATGTCTCCTTTATCTGAAAAATTAATCAGATTTCCATTAACAGTAAGCGTTGACATCTTTAAAAGAAATTTTGAATTAAAGTTAATTTTTATACAGCTATTAATGTTTATAATCTCTCATTTTTTTCTTTTTTTTTAATTGCTGAAAAAATTGAGTAGCTAAGATCTAATCTTAGAGTACATTGTTACAAACTGTGATTGAAGGACCAGTTCAGTCTATTAGTTAATCATTTCCTACATGAATCATCTGCCATAACTTTCACAATTAACAGGACTTTTGGAAATGTTACTCTTCTGGTTTAAGATGACAATAGCACATATATGCCTAAGAATGATCCTGTTCAAATCCAGCAGCCACCCATAAAAACATCTTGGAAATGTGTTTCTCTCTGCTCTTAAAACAAAAGAAATGCTATAAAACAATGTTTGAGATAGTTCTCAAGGATGAATTTGTAAAATGTAAACTTTTATGCTTCTTTGAAGACAGTAATGAAAAGATAGGGAGATTTACAGGTAGAAATAGAGTTGAATCAGTAATTCAAAAGTATGTCATGAGATAGAGGATCTAGCCATATATAAACTATCTCACAGCAAGGCTGTAAGTTATCCCCCTTCTGTACTAATTAATTTGATAGAAGCTCCTACTCAATTGGACAGTCAATTTATGATGCTCAGTTTGGGAATTAATTGCATAGCTTTGGAGTCTGGCAGGCCTGGGTTTAAATTCTGGCCTTGACCCTGGCTTGGTGTTAGAATGGATTTGGGCAGAAGACTTAGTATCTCAAAGCTACAGTTTCCTGTCTGTGACTAGAAGAAACAATACCTACTTCATGGGTAGCTCCTGTGTCTCAGTGGGTAGGATGCTGGCCCCATATACCTAGGGTGGCAGGTTTGAACCCAGCCCCAGCCAGCTAAAAAGCAGCAATGACAATTGTAACAAAAAATAGCCGGGCGTTGCAGCAGGCACCTGTAGTCCTAGGTACACAAGAGGCTGAGGCAAGAGAATCACTTAAACTCAAGAGTTGGAGGTTGCTGTGAGCTGTGACGCCATGGCACTCTACCAAGGGTGACACAGTGAGACTCTGTTTCAAAAAAACAAAAAAAAAAAAACCCTACCTCATAAAGCTATTGGGGAGATAAATGACATGCTATCTGTTCAGCTTTGGGGCCATACCAAGGACAAACTAAGTCCTTTATGAGAGGTTAGTATTATTGTTATAAAAGTACTTAATGTAGAAACAATTACACCTGCTAAAACAGGTACCTACTGTAAGTGCTTAACAGATATGAAGTTGTTTAAATAGTTCCTGACACAAAATGAGCACTCAGGAATATTGGTTTTCATCATCATCATTATTTAATTATACATTTGCCAAGTATGGGACAGGAGAGGGACTCTTCAGAGACCTGGAGAATTTCCCCAGTCAGCTTGTCCCCTCCTTTTCCCCTGGTCAGCTGGTCCCCTCTTTGTGTAGCAAGGGGTGACCCCTAATTGAAGAGCGGGAAAGGCCTGAGGCCTGGGCAGGGCAGGGCAGCACTGGGGACCCTCTTGGAGCTACAATGCTTTCCCTTTGACACAGGCAGAAGGAAGGGAGGGCGGAGGGGGAATGGGCTAGCTTATGGATGCCAGGAACACAAGATAGGGCTCTCTATATCCTCATGACAACCCCAGGAAACTATGAGTGTCCCTGTTCGAGGCTGAAGCTCAAAGTGGGTGAAGAGCCACCAAGATCTCACAGAAGCAGGAAACAGCAGTTCAGGGACTGGAGCCCAGTTTGTACCATAATTGCCTCAGAAATGTTGTTAAAAATGGGATTAAGTCCTTACAACCTCTCAAAAGCATGTTAGTTAGGAGTATCACAGAGGCATGAGTGATGAGGAAAAGCTTTACTGCATGTAAATTGCAGGTTCATTGTGAAATACATATGCCTTGAGGGCTGACTAGGGCTCTATGGAAAAGCGTCCCAGCTGTCAAGCACCTACCACTGTTTTCCACATTGGGCACTGCTCTTATGTAATACAAAGAGTTGTGGGGTTTTGTTTGATTGATTGTCCTACTATTTGGTAAGAATTAAAAATTTAAATCTGGCAGTGCTACTTGTTTACTAGGAAAGCTCAAAAACAAATGAAAAACAGCAGAGAAACAGAAAAAGAAACCCAGAGAATGAGAGCTGGAAAGAACCCCAGGTACAATCACATCCAAAGCACTGTTTTTACAGTAACAGGGAAACTGAAGACCAAGGAAGGGCCTTGCCAAGTTCTGTTTCTTCTCTCCTGCTAGAATAGTTACACTAAAGCAGATTCCTCGTGCCCTTTGTCCTTCAGGTAACATCTGCCGGCACTTGCTACCCCTGGTGCAGTGCCCCACCTTGATTGTGCACGGTGAGAAGGATCCTCTGGTCCCACGATTTCATGCTGACTTCATACATGAACACGTGAAAGGGTCACAGTAAGTCCAGTTTTACTGCCTTCACACTCCCTGCCCCAGAAGCCCAGAGTAAACAGGAGAAGCTACCAAAAGGGTACAAAGCAGAAGTTGGGTACACTCCCCTTGTCCCCATTTGCCAATGTTAGTCAATACTACTGCTTCATTTTGGGTACCAGGGAGGACAGGAGCCGTGAACTGCAAATAACAGCAAGTAATCAGAAGGAAAGGTGTTCTCAGATAAACATCCCTCATTGTTGTTGGCAAATGTGTTAATAGGTGCTAGTGCGAGGTCTTAGAACATGGGCGAGGTTTACATTTGTATCAATCGTTGTTAACTGAAACAACTTTACATAATTTGGGAATTTTCAGTATAGTTTGTATCCTTACAAAACCAAAAGAAGAAAACAAATTGTCTACTGCTTGCCACCCATTAAATATTATCCTCATTAGCATTTTTTCATAGATATAATCATATTCTATTTTCAACTTTGAATCCTGCTTTTTACCTCTCTTATAATTGTATTTTAAACTTTTTATTCATAGGGAACGCACCATAATGAGAAACCTGTTATTCAAAATTACTAAATACCGTCCTATACCAAGTCATATTGGTAGCTCCCTCCGTTAAAGAGCAGGTACATGTCACTTGTTCTTTTGATTCTTATTTCTGCCAACTGACCTGGGACATCAGAGACTGTCAGCAGAAATGCTGTTATTCAATCCCACATACTTTTTTTATGAAATAGAAGTTTATATTTTAAATACTTTGAAATAGGAGACAGCTTTTGCTGACACTTTTATCAAGATGGAAATTCAGAGCTGAATAAGTTCATTGTCTCTTTTCTGTGCGGTGGATCCGTATCCTGGAGGTAAAAATGAGGGGTACCTGGGAGATCAGGGACCCAGTTTGCTTTTATAGAAAATAAACATCCACCGGAGCCTCGCTCCCTTCAGAGCCTGTGTATTAAGATCACACACCTCTGACTTACTTCAGGACAAGTTGGAAAGTCTACGGAATTCTTTTGGAATCAGATTTATAAGCAACCTCTCTCTCTGCCTTTCTTTCTTCCCCTTTTGCCCCTGACTCTTTCCCTCCATGAGCCAGTTCCTGCTGAGAGTAGCACTTCTCTACACAGTTAGCTGTGGGCCCTGTCCTCAGAGCTGCTGCAGTCCTGCAGGGAAAGAAGGCACAGAAACGGTTCAATAGCTTCCTAAGATTCTACTCTGTGAGAGGTTCAATAGTGGGTGTCTCTGAGAATTTTTAAATGAGGGAAAAATGCTTCTTAGTCCATAATAAAATACAGTCACCATAAATCTTTATAACTCCTATATCTATGTAGCATTTTTTTAAATTAAAAGGCATGTCTTTCTTTCACATATTTTCTCCTCTACCAGTTTAGTCATGTATCAGAAAAATACATTTGAGCATATGTAACAAATAATCCATTTGACTAGAATATGGAATAAGTGAAGAATACAGGTAGAAGCTAGGTTAGGATTATATTGTAGGTAGACATAAAGGTTTAGTGGAGAAGCTCATAAATTGATTTAGTAGGCAATGAAAGATATTTTCAAGCTAGACATTTACAAAATTATAATACTAAGTCATGGTCATGGTACAGAATTCAAATAATATACTTACTAATCCTTCCAAAAGTTTTCTGTACCTTCTCAGTTTTTGTTTTTCTTCTATATTATTTGCCATGTACCGTGTAATGTTTCCATATAGCATCTTACATTTTTAAAAGTATTTTATATACCATCGCTAGTTATTCTTAATGACAAACTTATGAAAAAAGTACCCATTTTACAGAGAGGAAATCAGGGCTGAGAGACATCAAGCAATCTTTCAAGGTTGCATAGCTAGTGAATGACAAATCCTCTATTTTTTTTTCTCCTCATACAATGCTTTTCCACCATCGCACAGCTGCCACTTATAAGCGTATTTTGAATATGATGATAGGATGCCTGCAGTAGTGTACCAGGTGATTAATCATCTTCTAGCTTCAGAAATGACAGGTTTTGCATACTGACACACACGGCAAGCATAGTGTGTGTGTGCCCTTTTATAACGCGCCAGGTTCAATAAAATTCAGCCTGCAAGAAAGTTTAATTTAGGAATTCTGTTCCAGATCCATCTCCTAGCAACAGAGTACATCAGTATTGGAGTAAAATACACCCTTGCCTTGTATATGTTCATTGTTTGAGTGCACTATTTTATGGAAGATAATTTTCTAAGAGCAATCATCTTTAGAACAAGTGCATTGAGGGTGAATTGTTATTAGCAATAACTGTCTAAGACAGGTGTATTTTCTACTTACTACCTTCCTGTACTGTGAGGTCCCTTTATGTTGGGCATGAACCTACCTAGAATTTGGTTGGTTTATTTTGGACCCCACAAAGGAAGGTGGATTCCTTTAATTACCAAAATCCTACTGTGTTCTGTGCACTAGGCCATCAGACAACAGAGAAGCAAGTTGATGTAGCAAGCTTGCAGTGAACTTGATATTTAATTACCTTGGCAGTATATATTTTTTTCATTACAATTTTACATTAGGTGATGTGCCAATGTCATAACAAAGTTCAAAAGAGGCACAGCTCACACATTCACATGAACACCCAATCATCATGATTGTGAAGTACAAAAGGATTGCCAGGTGTATTTTCTTTTCTTTTCTTTTTTTTTTTTTTCCCCCCCGAGACAGAGTGTCACTTTGTTGCCCTTGGTAGAGTGCTGTGGCATCATAGCTCACAGCAACCTCAAACTCTTGGGCTCAAGCGATTCTCTTGCCTCAGCTCCCACATCACTGAGACTATAAGCACCCACTGCAACATCCGGCTATTTTTAGAGATGAGGTCTTGCTCTGGCTCAGGCTGGTCTTAAACCTGTGAGCTCAGGCAATTCACCCGCCTCGGCCTCCCAGAGTGCATTTTTTAATTCAACTTAAAGGCATAGTCTGTCCTTCCACAGATTTTTACCAAGGAATACATATTATGTGTGAAACAAACATCAAACTGCCTTTCCCTGTGAAGAAGAGGCCGAATGAAGGGTGTTGCTGCTCAGCAGACCTGCTTTCAGCTTATGGAAATTTGTGTTTGTCTCATAGTCTGTCTTGGAAGCAAAGAGGCCTGAGAGATCATTCAAGTTCATTGTTTTAGGAGGGTTTTATTGTTGTTATTGTTGCCAGGCTGGAGTGCAATGGTGTGATCATAGCACACTGCAGCCTCAAACTCCTGGGTCAAGTGATCCTCCTGCCTCAGTCCCCCAAGTAGCTAGGACTAATGGGTGTGTGCCACCACACCCGGCTAATTTTTTAAATTTTCTGTAGAGGTGGGATCGCAGTATGTTGCATAGGCCAATCTTAACTCCTGGCCTCAAGGAATCCTCCCACCCTGGCCTCCCAAGTAGCTGCAATTACAGGCCTGAGCCATCATACATAGCAGGTTCAGTGATTTTAAAATAAATTTTTAGGTAGTTGAACTCCTCCCCCTAACAGACATTTATGTGGAAGTCCAAGATACAAAATACAAAATGAGGACTGCTCAGATCCTAGCAGTGATGGGGAGCAGGCCTCAGCCCGGGTGCCTGTATTTGCTGTGCACAGCCCTCCCTCCTGGATGGAAGAGTACTGATGTTGCCCCTACCTGCCTGGTTAACAACCCTCTGTGTGGGCATCTCCTGCCGCCAGGTGTGACATCACCCTCAAGGCCAGCCCAGCTCGCTCTCAGAGAGTTCCTAGGAGCAGCAGTTGCCCCCTTAGACTGTCTGGGGTTGGTGTGGATAGGTCCTAGGAGGCAGTGGGGTTGAGACACTCAGAAGACACAGTGACTACACAGCACAGTCCAGCCATGTGTGTGTGCTCAGGATGTGGAGCAGTTAGCTAGGGCTGTCATCACAGACTACACAGACTGGGGGACTCCGACCACGGAGATTTACTTTCTCACCATTCTGGAGTTCAAGATCAAGGTGTGGGCAGGTTTGGTTGCTCTTGAGACTTTCTGGTCAGCTTGTAGATGGCCATCTTCTCCCTGTGTCCTCACGTGGTCTCCCCTCTGAACCTGTGTCCAAATTTTCTTTTCTTATAAGGTCACCAGTCATAATGGATTAGGACCCATTCATGTGACCTCATTTCAACTTAGTTTTCTTTTTAAGGACTGTCTGTCCAAATAAGGTCACACTCTGAGGTAGCAGGGTTAGGATTTCAAACCTATTAGTTTGGAGTGCAGACACAAGTCAGCCCACAACAGTGTTCCTGAGGGGGTGCTCAAATCTCAGGGGTTAGAGGCCTAGCACAGATCAGGTTCTCTATCCCTCTGCCCTTTCTTTGCCTGCCTGCGTGCTTCTCCTTCAGCCCTTACTTAAGTATGTCCTCCCCAGTGAGGCTCCCTGGGTTCCACTTTCACCTCATACATCTTCCTGAGATCAGGCAGTTCCTTATTCTTACCTTTTCAGTGACTGCTGGCTTGGAAATGTAACTTTCTTCCTGTTGAACACTCCAACACCTGTCCAGGAGGCAGCCTAGAACATCTTAAAATACTGAGTGCATGTGGAGAGAGACAAAAAATAAGAGTGAGGCATGCAGAGGGCTGAGTCTCTATGGCTGGGGTCCCCAGGACTGGTTCTGAGAGCTAGGCCAGGCAGGAGAGAAAGGCCAGGTGCACAAAAGAGTTGGCACCTGGGGTTTGTATCGGGTAAAGGAGAGAGGTGGGAACTGGAGCCTTGCCTGGAGACCACAGTCAGTGTCAGGGATTCTGAGCAGTGGGCTTGGTTGGAACACCAGCAAGGACTCGGACCAGCCAGAATCGAGTGTGGAATAGTCACCAGCAGGTCCTGTTTCTGCACCTCTGTGTCTTCATGTGCAAAATTCTAGCTTCTCAGAATTTTTTTTGAGGAACAATTGAGGAGGTATTTGTATATTTAAGACTTAGAACTCGACACACAATAGCTGCCACTTTTGTAGGTGGAATGTTGGTGTGGGTGCAGGTGGCAGGGTCCCCAGGAGATATTGGGTTACAGCTTGAAGTTAGGTCAGGGGCAAGTTCCCCTTTGTCCTAACTTTCAGCACCATTATCAGTGTAGATATCTGGATATATTAGGGTTCTCCAGAGAAACCATCAATATGAGTGTATGTGGGTGCGTGCACACACATAGAAAGAGATGTGTGTGTCATAAGGAATTGACTCACACAATTATGGAGACTGACACATCCCAAGGTCTGCAGAGTGAGTTGGCAAGCTGGAGACCAGGAGAGCTGAAGGTGTGGTTCTAGTTCAAGTCTGAAGGCCTGAGAACCAGGCAGGCAATGATATAGTTCTCGTCTGAAAGCCAGCAGGCTTGATACTCAAGAAGAGAGATGTTTCAGCTTGAGTTCAAAGGCAGGAAACAGCTGATGTCCCAAATTGAACACCACCAGGTAGGAGGAATTCCCTCTTACTCAGCCTTTCTGTTCTACTCAGGCTTTCAATGGATTGGACAAGACCCACTCATGTTGGGGAGGACAATCTGCTGTACTCAGTATACCAATTCAAATGTCAATCCCATCCAGAAGCACCCTCACAGACACACCCAGATAATGTTTGACAAACGTCTGGGCACCCCATAGTCCAGTCATGTTAACACATAAAATGAAACACCATGATGGGGAAAGGATAATAGGTGCAACGCTTTTCTCCACAGAGGCACTGGCCTTGTGCTAAGTTCACTAGAGAGGCTGCCAGCAGGGATTGGACTGGGGGGTGGGGTCCCTGTGTTATCCTCTATCTGGACCACAGAAAGGAGAAAAGGGCCTCTTTCAGCAACTTCCCTGCCTGAGTAAGTCAGGCCACCAGTTGTGAGATGGCCATAGTTCTCTGAAGAAGGCCACTGGAATCTATACTACAAGCTGCAGTGCAATGAATTAACCTAGGTGAAAAAGATCCATACCAGTGACAAGGCTTTGTTTTCAGATCTGTAGAAAAATGAGGCCGGCTTCTGGGAGGGGAGGTAGGCACTGCAGGCAGGGTGGTGGCTGCCACTTCAGCTCTAGACCACGTGTTGCCTGGAGGCAGTGGGCTTCCCTTCCCTCACCTCCTGCCAGGTGACGGTTTCCTACCATCAGAGTCCTCCTCTCCAGCTGCCTGCTGCTTGGATACAAGGGAAAACTGTCAGCTCCAGACTCTGCTTGTGGTCACGTTGCAGAACTAACTCCAAACAGAATTAGCCAGTGCTTGCAAAGTCAAGTCCCTTATATTTCAAAGAGGTTGACCCTTTTTCCCCAAATCTTACCCACAAAATTTTATAAAAGCTCTTTTAAGGGAAGAATCTGTCAATTGGAGGTGTCGTTAGTCAACAAATGTAGATAAACTATGTTCCCTTGAGTGAGCATTTTTTTAATGTGCTGTACATAATTAGAACCTTTAAAAGGGTTTTGGTACATTGTAAAGTGTAATACAAAGAATCATAAAATAGTAGATGTTTGTTAAGTGCTTTCTGTGTTGTGTACCTGGTATGCCCAGTCTCATTTTGTCCTTGGAATAATTCTATGGGGTAGATACTGTTACTATCCCCATTTTTCAGATGTGGGATTTTGACTCAAGGAGATGATATAACCTGCCAGTGTAGATCCTATGTTGGTCAGCCCAGACATGTCCTGACTCTATAAATGCACCTTTTCACCTGTGACAGCACCACCAAGTTACATTCAGCAGCCACAAGAATAAAGCTTTCATTGCAGCCTGAGGGCCTCAACTAGGATCCCACAGTCCCAGCAATTTTGAAAGGATTTGTCCTCCTCACACCATTTAAAAGCATCCATCTAGGCCAGGTGAGGTGGCTCACACTATAATCCCAGCAATTTGGGAGGCCAAGGTCCAAGGATTGCTTAAGGCCAGGAGTTTGAGACCAGCTTGAATAATATAGCAAGACACTGTCTCTAAAAAAGAATAATAATAATAACAACATTAATCCAGCAGCTTCTGACTGTCCAGAAGCAAATAGTCCACTCCAAGTTGTTGCATTGCTGGAAAAGCAGCCTTTGAGGCAGTTTTTTCCTTTCGAGAGCCTGACACATAGTAGCATTTGAAAAAGGAGCTTCTTAGGAAGACATCTGCCCTACATTCCCAAATGTCTGGTGGCCCTCAGGCTGAAAGGGGGGAGCCACCCCCTCCCACCAGCTTGACCAGCTGCAGAGCACGTGGCTTGCCTATTATTACCTTTTTTTACATGGGGTTTTCTAGAAGGAGCAGAACGAAAAAGGAAAAGGTTTAATTTCCGAATAAGAAGGCTTGTTGGAACCAGGTTTGGATGTCCTTAGAAGGAATGCATGAAAAAGTGACCAGCCACATTACCAATCAGTTTCATAATGGAAGAAGTCCTGGTTCAAAGAGCCAGCAGCCTACTTTGATTTCCAATTAAAGCAACAGTGCTAGGTAGTGCCTGTGGCTCAAAGGAGTAGGGCGCCAGCACCATATGCTGCAGGTGGCAGGTTCAAACCCAGCTCCAACCAAAAACTGCAAAACAACAACAACAACAAAAAACAGTGCTTACAGACTGACTGGCAACTTTCTGGGTTGAGAAATTAGAGTTTTATCACACTAATCCAATGTGAAGACATGCTACAGCACATTGCTTATAGCCTTGTTAATATCCGTAACTCCTGGAGTTACAGCTGGAAGTTCAGTGAAGCTGTGAAAGGTTTGAATGAGGAAGGAAAGGTAACCTCGTGAGACTAGCATCTTACCTGTGCCATCTCCACCTACCAGGACCATATCAGCAGAAGAAAAGTGAACCCTGAATTTATACTGTGGGATTAGATAGCTTCTAGTTCTTCATAAGATGTGGCATCTTTTTCTAAAGGTGCCAAATGCAATAAAGAACCTGCCCCAGCTGATAGGAACTTGTGTTTCACCTCTCAGAGTCCCTTTCATTTTCTACTGAGCCATGTGTTTGGCAGTGGGGGTTTCCTACTGATTTTCCTGGAGAATGTGATTGTTCTAAAAACACTCTCCATGGAGTATATGATTGGGTCCTTTTGTTATTTGGGTAAAAACATAGGTCAACAGCAGAATTCCTGCCTTGCCTTGACGGCTGATATTTATGCCTGTCTATTATAGTCCTGGGCCGAAAGAGGAACACACAATTAAGTTTTTAAGTGTCACCTAAAGGAGAAAGGTGTACTAAAGAGCTTGACATGATCCTCAAAGGCATCGTCCATCCATCCAATGTCCAGAGAAAGTCTCCTATATTATAATGAAGGGAACCTAGTTTTTACTCCCCCAAATTTAGAGATTATTTTTGGATGAGTGTAGACAGTATTGAATGACTATAAAGAAGTGATTCACAGCTGCTGTTTTGACCTTCTTTACTCTTCAGAAACTAGCAAATCATAGCCAGATTAGATATGTACAGAGGAAGACATCAACCCAGCATAGTACAGATTAGAGCTTAGATATGTTCTTCTATGACCTCTCAGCATCGTGGGCAATTCTTTTCTGTTTCCTAAAAACACTTTGAGAGCACCTGCAAACCATATTTCTTGTGTAGGGCCACACTCATACTTTTTTTTTTTTTTTTTTGCAGTTTTTGGCCAGGGCTGGGTTTGAACCCACCACCTCTGGCATATGGGGCCAGCGCCCAACCCCTTTGAGCCACAGGCGCCACCCCACACTCATACTTCTTTTCTGATTGGCATTAAAATTGAATTTACCATATTCTAGTTATTAATAAATCTAGTTATTAACTTTTCAAGGGCCTTGGAAATATGCCAACAGTATATCTTCAAGTTGATTTTCTTGGTACCCCACCATCACCCACAATGTAGCTGAGTTCCAAGTCCTCCCTAGTGCCTCCCAGTGTTGAAAGTCAGAGAATATGGTAACTGTAATCTCACCCCAATTTAATCCTTTTAAGGTCCAGTTGTCATTATAGACAAAATGGCTTGACTTTGTGCTTACATCCTAGAAGTGTTAACACTTGTCCTATTTCTCTGCCTTTGCAGCTAATAAATAAAATATAGAACTCAGAGAAGGTTGCCTTTGTTAAATAAATTGCAAACCAGTCCCATTTGATCAAAGTCCTGTTGAAAAGCATCGGCTTTACGAGGACAGTAAAGTTTGCCCCAATGCCAAGCCATGACAGCTGCAGCAGGGCCCTGACACAGGTCCCCACCCTCACTGGCCTAAGGAATTTTGCCATTTGTCTGGTGGTTCATATTCAGACTTATTCAATAATCCAAAAAAGGAAGGGTGATTTGGAACCTTGAACAGCAGACTGGTGGCGGCTGTGAATTCTGATTTGCACTTTCCCACTACATAGATAATGTCAAGAAACTCACCTGCTCTAATCCAGTGGATTCTGCACATTTCTCATCTTTCCAATCTTCTCTCTTAAAATCAACTTCATTAAAATGGATTTTATTAAGGTAACCAGCAAATCACCTTCCCCACTCTGTTTTCTAGTCAAACCACGTGTTACCTTATTCCAAATGCAATATGTGTGTCTTTGTTAAGCCGTTGTCTTACGGTTAACCTCCATGGTGGGCATAAACTTCAGGGGGCTTTACCCTCCTGTCTACATCCATAGCAAGTAATATTGCTATATTTTTTTTTCCTTAATAGTGGTCATGGCAAAAAAGTGGCCTTTTTTCACTTTAGATTTTCATGAAATGTTGGCAAAGATAAGGGGTTTTTAAATGGCTTGTTATTGATCAAAAGTTTTTTTTCCCTTTTTTTTAGGTTGCATCTGATGCCAGAAGGCAAACACAACCTGCATTTGCATTTTGCAAATGAATTCAACAAGTTAGCAGAAGACTTCCTACAATGAAAATGTCCCGGAGAACATTGGACTTTTGGTTCTTTAGCTTGGGGCTTGATCATGTTGCTGCTTTTAGGAGCTTTTGAAACTCCTCCACTAGGTCACACGGTCTTCTTCCTAGGATTTCTACCCTCCCCCTCCAATCTGATTCTAATCATATAGAAATAATGACATACTGAAAACAGCCTTTATCTTCAACAGCTACAAAAATTAAACCTGATTTTTTTAACATTAAGTTGTAAATGTCTGTCACTATGTTAAAAAGTAAATTCTTGCCACAATTTGCTTTATGTTCAAATAAGTTTTAGGTGGAACATTTGTACTATTTGATGTCTACAATTTGAGGACACCTTGAAGGCACACTGTGCCTTTTCATCTGAGAGGTCCAAGCTTCATTTGTTTATTTGTATTTGTCACACTGTTCAAAGAGAAGTAGAAAAACAGAAGAAAATCTATCCTTCAGGTCCTTGCTGCTACCGATTCATAGAATACCAGAACAACAAAAAGTAGAAGGTTTGCTTTATCCTCAAATCATTATTCCTGGATCAATTTTAGAGATTATTCTAATACTTGGGGCCCCTGAACATAAAAAAATAGGGCTGGGTGCAGTGGCTCATGCCTGTAATCCGGGCACTCTAGGAGAGTGAGGTGGGGGGGATTGCTTGAACCCATGAGTTCAAGACCAGCCTGAGCAAAAATTGAGACCCCATCTCTACTAAAAAATTAAAAAACTGAGGCAAGAGGATTGCTTGAGCCCAAGAGTTGGAGGTTGCTGTGAGCTGTGACATCATAGCACTCTAGCCAGGGCAATAGACTGAGACTCTGTCTCAAAAAAATATATATATATACACACATGCACACACATATATGTATGTATATATGTATATTTTCATCTTTTTGTACTAAAAGTACAGGAATACTAGTAAATAAAAGCATGAAAGCATAAATCATATATTGCTGTTAATATTAAACCTTGAAATATTATTCTTAAGTAGCATTTAGTGAAAGAATAAAAATTACCTAACCTGAGAATATAGACCACAAGGTTTTATACACATGCTTTTTTATTAGTATAGATATCTTAACAGACAATACTGTAATCTTTAGAGCAATTCCACATTATTACATCAACAGTGTGAATTTATAACAGAGGCAAAACTGAGCACCATAGTATACAAATAAAAAGACCATGCTGAGGACAACAGAAGTTCACTAAGGATGCACAACTGATTGGACAGGTTCTTAAGCCTCGTCCTCGCCCTCCTCCTCCTCGAACTCCCCCTGTTCGTCAGCCGTGGCGTCCTGGTACTGCTGGTACTCGGACACCAGGTCATTCATGTTGCTCTCGGCCTCGGTGAACTCCATCTCGTCCATGCCCTCGCC